>JAURVB010003415.1:0-72500 GCA_033002965.1 Piper betle
TTTAATTTTGTTTTCTCCACTTTTTCCCAACAACTTTGTCTCTCTTTTTAATTTTTCTTTCAGCATGATGTAGGAGTTATCTAGATGCAGTTACCCGAACAAGTCCTTAGATCATTCCACCTCTTATTATGCTCCCTAATGTTGAGGGGTTGCATATATAGAGTTCTCAATTTTTCCACTATTTAATTTTGAAATACTAAATATAGACGCCAAAGCACACCTCTTGCAGTAGAGATCAAACTTTGGGTTCAATTCACACACTTAATTTCAATCTCATGGAAAGAAATTAATCTTCAAATAACATCTAAATTACTAAAGTCTCCCTCGGATGAATCACCCTAGGAGAAAGCCACAACTTTTACTTCCTCTCTTAATAATGAACATATAGCAGCCCTCATACCCTTTTTGCAGATATTAGGATAAAATTTAATAGTTTTCCTTATATAATAATGTAATCAGGATAACTTAAAATTAGATTTCGTAATCAGGATAACTTACACAAGTCCTTTCGCCTTCACACCTTTCTTTAACAATGGAATGCGGACGAGCTATATATTGATTGAGACCTCTTATTGTATTTAGCATGAAGTCGTGGAGCGACTTACAAAGGTAAGATAGTTTCTTTTATTTACCCTGTCAGTCGACTTTTCTTTTTTCTTTTAAGCCAGAATTTCTTTCTTTCTCTTTTCTTTTTTATGTTGATAAAGGGGCATTTCTGGCCCACTGCCTCAAATTGGCTAAAAATATTATAGAACCTGTATGTGACGATCCATTTTTTCAGGCCAATGTGGAAAAACCCACAAAACGATGATGCATCATGCTCTGGCATAGAATGCATGCTTTGTTTTTTTCTAGGCTAAGGCATATTGATTGTTCCATTATAACTTTATTTCTCTGTCTTCTTTAATAAAAGAAAGAGCCTTTTGCTTTCATGTTGTTTTTCTTTTGCAAAACAACACCTTTCCAAAAGAAACTTTAATTAACTTTTTATTGATACTTTTCTTTGAGAGCGATCACCCGTTCCCCAGACATCACAAAGCTCAGCACATAAAATATTGGGAGCGAGGAACGTTCACCCTCACAGGATATTCAAGAATTAGCAGAAACATGAAACCATAATGATGCCAGGTACACACAATATCCAATATTTCAAGTAGCAGGATGCCAGGATCAGTATTGTCTTCATGAGATTGCAATCCTTGTGGATAGTGCTATCGCAGCACCGTCCAACAAATACTAACAAATACATTCCTTTTGAACAGAAAAAGCTAAAGCTTAATTGATGACAAATCAATGATCCTTTTGAGCGTAATCGTTAACCAAGTTTGAGACAATTAACAGTAAGCTAACAGGTAATTGATTTTCAGAGACTCTACACCTATCGTTTTTTCATGTTTTACCCGTTGTAAAATAGTAAAATAGTTAAAACACAGTTAATTTTTCACTACTTACATAAGGTGTATAAACTAATTGTGCAAAACAAAAATTGATTTTGTAAATAGATTTATAAAATTTTAACTTAAATATTTTTGTAAAACCCAAATTTTGGCTTACGACTTTATCATTAATGGCTTTTTTCTGACTCGAGCTAACTTTGAGTTGGTTTGGTCAATCCATCTTTTAAACCATCAGTAAAGGGCCTAGATAGTCGCATGAGCATGTTATACACACTGATTATGCCTAATATGTGTGGCTTGTAGTACTTACTGCAACAAATACACTATAGAATTTATTTGATTGATTTAAATCTCCTTAATTGAGGGGGTTAAAAATTTTAATTGTGATAATTAATTTAATCTTTTTCAATTAAAGCAATTTAAACCAATCATGTAAGTATTACAACGAGTTTGCTATAGCACATGCAATAGCAAATCCCTGGCCAATATGTAAATGAGGGTGGTAATTGCATATGTTCTCAGAATATTATGTTATCAAATTAGATACAATGTATACAAGTTTAAAATAAAAAGCTAGTCATCAAAGTTTAGGGGCTATGTAAAACCCAAGACCCATGTGAGGGTTTTATAGTCGGAATCGGTCGATTTGACTGTTATTTTCAGTCAAGTCAAATTCAAAACACGCGTGTGAGATGAAGCCAACCATGTGTTATGAGTCATGAGGGTCATGTGCAACCCAAATATATGATAACAACATCAGTAATGCAATAGCAGAATGAGTTATCAAAGTATATAAGAGTATCCGTAGTTTTTTTTATTTCTAGTGGACCGTAGAATTAGACTTAGATTGTTGATCACATTAGGATGTTAAATTATTATTTTTGGGTGGGTTAGTAGACTTTAAAAAATGTCATTCAACTTGGGTTGGCATTCTTTTCTTTTATGGTATTTTATTATATTTTAATTTGTATTTTTCAGAATTTATTTATTATTATTTATTTGAATTAGGAGCCAATTAAATTTTTATTACAAAACTACCTCTATGTTTCTTCCCGACCCTTCTCTGTTCGCTTGCTTTCTTCCTAAACTTCCACCGACCAACACCTCACCTTCCACTGACGCTCACCACCAGTACCTCCTCACCACCCTCCCCTCGGTCGAGCTAGGGCTGACCCCTAGTCGGGGCTGTTTTGAGCTGCCTCACCGCCAGCTCCCTCTGGCGGGATCACCTCTTCCTAGCCAGCTTGTCCCTCCCAGACTTCCTTCGTCCTTTCTTCTCACCATCACAGTTGGCATCCGCATACCCTAGCTGAGTCGGTTCTATGCACTTGCTGGCAACCAGCTGCTGTCATCTCTAGACAGTCGCCAGCCTAGGTTGGACCTCTATCAAATGCCTTAGCCATGTGCCCTAATCCCAGCCCTGGCCGTGTTCCCCTTGGCTGAACAGTAGCCACGCGCGACGGCAACAGCAGCCATTGCCGCCGTCGCCACCTTAGGCCAGTCACCTAGGAGTACCTCCGACTTGCCGGATTCCCTCGTGGGATGGCAATTATAGCCATCACTACCCCTCGGAAACCGCTGGCAGCTGCAATTGTCGCCACCTCACTGCCGACGTAGGTATTCCCGATTTAGATGTACACTCATTCATGTTATTAGTTATCATTAGATGCATGATGAATGTGATATGATAATTAATTGTGGATTGAATGATGTAATTGAATATTCAGCTGATTATTGCAGCCATGTTGATCAGGTACTGGATTGTTGACAAATTGGTAATGGCAAATTAAAATGAAGATGGATGTGAAGTATTATGAATTGTGATTATGAGGCAAGACTTATGCCTCTGGAATTAAGCTTGAGTTAGGAATTCATGTTGTAATTATGTGTTACTAATTTACAACTCTATGCTTTGATGGTGTGAAGAGATAGTAATCGAAGCATTATTAGAATGTTGTGTTAGGATTGTCGAGTGATTGCTATTGTGTGAGTGATTGTAGTGAATGGCATTGTCTTTCATGTGTCAGTGGCTAGATATTCACTAGTTACCAGGTTGGTGTGTAAGAATGAGACGACAAATGATTTGGTTTTGCATGAATATGGTTAATCCATCATGATTGCTTAGATTAGGTAGTGACAATGTTTATTTTGTGATTTTGAATGTCTTGTTGTGTTCTCTTATTTGAATGTTGGTGATTATATGCATTGATTCATCATGCGTATGCATCACATTCCTGCAATGGGCGTTAGCATTTAGTTCTGATGCGTAGGTACGGATTAAGAGCTTGCCACCTAGGCGCGTGATGTCACTTGGAGCTTCTACAATGTCCGTTTAGGACTCGCCGCTTGTTTTTTTGTTCTATTATGTGTGATTTAATTTATTATTTGGAGGATGGGTTAAGTGATATTTTATCAGATTCCACTTAATTTAGGTCATTTAATCAAATAGTTTTTACGATTAATAACCCTCCAAGATGAGGTCCCTCAAGTTTGATTTCGAAAACAAGATCTACTGTAAGTTGCCTTTGGGCCTATGATAATAAATCTCTTCCCAAGTCTATATATAATTTAATTAAGTTTTTAGTGAGATGGGAGATGAGAAACCGATTCGCATGTACCATAAGAGGGTGCACGTGTTAGTCACAATGGGCTCTGGATTAGTGAGAGGGTTGTTCTATTCTCGAGGGATCCTAACAACTCTGTATTTTAAGTTTTGTCACACTCGGAGAAACATGGAGGTTAAGAGGTACTATTTATTACAACGCATGTCTGGACATGTAGTTTAAATTGTATTGAAGGCAACTACCTAAGAGTACTTGGCCTTTGTGCTTAGGGCCAGGAGATAAATTGAGGAAAGGAGAGGGCTTTGGATATACTAGTAGCCCCAAGGAATCAGAGAATATGAGAGAATGTTGAGAGTGACATCAATAGACCAATCAGTTCAGGATGTTATTGGGTCTGCAACCCAATGGTTCCCCAATAGATGCCTTATAGAAAGTACAGTGGAAGTATATAATGTTGTTCTTTTACATGAGAGTCATCTCTTATTTGAAAATTTGATATGTAGTTATTTTCGAACCAGTGACAATCGTTACTGACGGTTTTCTATTACTTATGTAGGTGAGGAATAGGACTATGATATGTTGGCATTGTCGGAGGAGCAGTGACATCTCTTGCACACATACATTGATGTTAGAAATCTTTGTTGTTTCTACTGATGATATAATGTTATGATGAAAATGTGGTGATAGCAAGATTTTGGTAATAAATGCATATCATAAAAATGTGATATGACATTTATTTTAGTAAATGTGTTTAAATGTTGAATATGCTCAACAAGTGGGTCAAAACCCAACTTAGGAATGAAATGTGAATGAGAATAAATAGATGGGTTAAGACCTAGTTTATGTAAAAAATTTTGTTGATATCACTTAGTATGCTATAGAATGAAGCCATTGGATGGTGTGATATATATATATATATATATATATATATATATATATATATATATATATATATATAATTGTTTTGACAAGTTGGCCCTTATTTTACTTTTAGGGAAATTTTGTTCGTTTGGTTTTAGAAATTTTATCAATTTTACCGTAATTGTTTTTAAATAAAATTGTTTGTGATGTCATTCACATAGTATCCTGTTATGGTTTCTTACATCACCTGCCTATATTACAAAATTAAGCTTTCATCTTAAAATGTTGAGAGTAGATATATTTAAATTAGGTTCAGATTGACTAACTTAATCGGGTAACTTGTAATATTTTTGTTTAGTTTACAAGAAAGCTAGATTTAGGGTGTTACAGGCTAAATTTACATAATATTTAGCATATGTTTGGATTTTTCAAGGTACCTATTTTGCATGTGCCATAGGGATTGTAGACTGTTGGATAAATACAATAGGCTTTGTCTTGATTCGAGTTTCAAATTTTTACATGACTAAGATTAGAGTTTTGAGGCTAATTTTCCTTTCTCACCTCGATTTCTATTTGTAGAGTATCTGTTAAGCTTCATGTTAGCTTTGATTTTCGAAGATGCCAATTAGTGCTTTTTGTCTTGATATATCTACACACACATGTGTATTTTTACTCCCACGTTCCTGAAGTTTAGCCCTAGCACAACCGCCACTTTGTCTAGCCATCTGCAAGCCTCTAGCCACCTTCCGACAACCAGGATGGTACCCTTGTGACTACCGTGTCACCCTCTATTGACCCCACCCAAGCTCCAACTTCGTTGCCACTAATATGATGGTGTTTTGATCGCTAGATTTCTATTGCCGCCACTATCGACTACCATTCTGTCATTGGTGAGCCCCCTTTGGTGTTATTGACAGCCCACATCGACCCCCACCTTGCCACTGATATTTTAGGCCTAGCCTTGACGGCCACTGGCAACTGCATATTTATTGGCAGCCCTCCTCTTAGCTGCTATTTTCTTACTAGCCAGTGGCCAAACTCCGTTGACCATCACCACCATTGCCTTCCCCTGACCCCTTTTTCATTGTTCACCACTAACGGCAACCTCAGCTTCGCTGCCATTGCCATTTTTAGGTGACGAGCATCACCAACCCCATCATGACTGCTTATCCATGTCCATGTCCAATGCCAAGCTTGCAACCACCTGCCCACACATGTGTCCATCTGTCGACTGCATCTGCCTTCATATGCTTATGTACACAACCGGTTTAAGTTGACTCGGTTTGACCTAGTTGGCTCACTTAATTGACTTGGCACCCATTTTGCTCAATTTTTTTCCGTGATCGTTTCTTGAATTTCGAGACTCTCTATATTAATTTAGATGATTTTAACATAATTTAGCAAGTTTAAATGTAGAATTATTTTATTTATTTCTTTATTATTTATTTATTCATCTATTTATTTATTTATTTCTTCTATAGTTACTTATTTATTTTGTACGATTTACTTATATGTTTATTTATCCATTATTCATTTATTTTAATCCATGCTCATTATTTTTTTACTTCTTTATTTGTTTGCTTGTTTATTTATTTATTTATTTATTCATTTATTTGTGCATTTATTGGATTTCATTTGTGTTTAGCTGCGTAGTTATTTAGTTATTATTCTTTTTATTGTCATTCATAATTAGGTATTATTATTTATTTAGTATTTATTCATTTATTTATTTAATTATTTACCTATTGATATGCATATTTAATTGGTTATTTATCACTTTACGTTCTCCAAGTGTTGTATTATCTTTTGAGTGTTTATTTAGTATTTGAGATGTTTATTTGTTAATTTAAGCACACACACAACTATATACATTTAAAGTTATTAGACTTTAGTTGAGCAGTTGTTTCTAATGTAGGTTCCAAGGTCCAAGATCGATCTAGATGGGACGACATGGGCAGTGCCTAGACCTCAGGACTTGCCATTTTTATCACTCTTTTCTATCGACATTTTGATTCTACATCATAAGACATGTCGAGTGACTATTTTATCGCGTCCCACCCCACACAGGGCCTATTAAAATGTGTTTTTACTTTTAACATTAATAACCTTGATAATGAGATCCGTCGCATTGTTTTCAATCTTAGCTCTATTTCATATTGCCTTTGAGCTTATTCATACGATTCCTTTTCCAACCTTTCATAGAGTTTTCATTGGATTTTTGCAGGCAGTTAATTGCTAGATTTGATCTTGTAATGTACTGCTAGAGGAAGCATATGTACATTGCAGCAGACTCTTCATAAGATCCCATACAATTAATTAGTTTAGCTAGTCTCACATTTATTATCTACCCGTATAAGATTCAATATATTAGTAAGAATATAATTATGATTTTCAACTTAGTTAACCACGCACGCTTGAAAAAATAACTAGGTCCATCAAGTTGCGCACGACCTAGGTTATTACACTCTTGGATAGTAAGCATGCCATTCCATTCCCGAAGTACTCTAAGATTTCTACTTCGTGAGCTTCCTCACACCCGAAAAAGCATGGAGTAAATAGGTATTACTATATATATTGCATGTCTAAACTTATGGTATTAATGAAGATTGCTTAAGAGTACTCGGTCGCAGGAGTGATAGAGAATTCTAAAGGAGTAGGATGATTTATACTAAGAGTGGAACCAGTGATTGATATTTTCGAGGCTTACATTCCTAATAATGGAACAAGTTAGCAACTTATTAGTGGGGAACTCTTGCAGCTTGGGCAGGGAGGCCTCCTAAGAGATGCTATTTGAGTGTTTCCATGAAATTATATATATGGTTTTGCTTCCTTATGGGAATTAATTTCCACTCGCTAGTTTGTATTTGTTAATTTGAGACTAATGATACTTGTTGATGATATTTTTTCTATTATATACGTGTGCTTAGTAATCCTCAAAGTTAAGCTAGCATTGATGAAAGGACAGAGTTTTTACACACAATTATGCTTAGCGCACCAATTGATATGTTTCTTTTATGTATTTCCCTGTATTTGACGTGTGCTTATATATACATATTCATTTGATGCTTATAAGATGTAATTATTATTGCTTTTGTAATTACTCATATATGATAGTAGGTCTTTAGACGAGACACAAATTTTAGGTTCTAGCAATTACTTTTGGTGTGCTGAATTTTCGATTTATCTACTTATATGTATTTAATTCATACTATGTGATGGTTGTTTTCATACGTAATTTTTTTGGGTTCTTCTATGCATCTATTACTCCCTTTTTGTTGAGTTTTTGGCTATATATTTAGTTCGTGTTTTTCATTCTCGAGTCATCTTGAGGATTGAGTTGATTTGCTTTTCATTTGAGTGTTATAGATTAATCTATTTATGCATGTATCGACTCGATTGTAACATATCTTATTCGGTTCGATATTGAAATGGATTAAGATATTATAATATCCTTTTCAATAAATTAATATAATTAAATAATTATGTTAAATATTAAATTGAGTACTTATTAGAAGAAATTTAATATTTTAAGTAAAATATTTAAACATTTTTAGTAAATTATAACCTTTTTCCATTAAAACTTTACTTTAAAAGCAACTTGGTATTTTTTATTATTTGTTAATTTGGTAGAAAATTTTATAAACATTTTATATTATTTTAATTTGGAATGGTTGTAAAATAGTAAACCGGCTGACTATTTATAGACCTAAATTTATGTGTGAATTAAATTTGTGTGAATAAAGTTGTGAAAATAAAAAAAATAAAAGAAAAGAAAAGTAGAAAAGGAAGACAGATATGGACCTAATGAACGACTCCAATATTATTTGATGTAATGTAACATCAGCTTGGACCCGCGACTTACTCTTTGTGTACTTGTATGTGAGCTTCAACTGAAGACTCAGTACTTCAGATTTTTTTGTTTCAACTGCATTTCTCCTGTTGATTTGCTTATGTCTTGCTACAAGATGTTGCAAATACTTCACACTGTGATCATTATGATTAATATAGCCTCTCAAAAATCTGTTTACAACATGGCTAATATTTGACCTTACCCATGCCTTCAAATAATTTAATTTGTTATGTTGGAAAAAAATAATTTAATTTATTGCTTGATTCTATTGGGTCGGGGTGTGGGTGTGGATGCACGCACGTGGAGATGCTCAAGTGTCGTATACACGTACATGGACGTGTGGGGGAGGGGAGTTCATAACTAAGGACGAATATCGATCAACAAAGAATAATTTTCCCGGTGAAAGGGCCATTACCTTGAACGTGTTAAGTTTAAACACTTCTCTAATAAAATTACAAAAAGATTTTCTATGGTGGTGTGTGCATGTTTTTTGATGGCTGTCCGACCTGGGCAAAAATCCTAGTCCACAGACCCGCAAATTGTAACTCGCACAGAGGTACCTTAGTGTGCTTGTGTAAAATATAAAAATAATCTGATTTAAAATAAATAGTAAAACTAATCACATGCTCAATGAACCGAGAGACCCAAAGAATATAGTCACCTTCAAAGGCGGTATGCAGTGTTCTTGTGGGAGTTTCACTTCCACAAACCTTATGAAAACAAAACTTATAATGCATGTGTTCATATACAGCCGGCGTCAAAGTGGGGATATATATAGTCAAATCCCACCTTAAACGTGCTATATATATGTATGTAACGAGAGAAAACAACCAGCACCGACCCAATATTGAAAGAAAAATATTAGTCTAAATATAATTCAGAAGTACAGGACATACACAGCGCAAATCAAGTAATAGTCGAGATATGTACGTCCCTAGCACAAAAGCATAAAAGAAAGATAGAAATGAGCAAGTAAGAATAAAATATAAAATCATTGCAAATGTTTTCGCCCCCAGTACAATAAAGCGGAACCATCTATCTAGTTTATATAAAGTAGAGTTGCTTGATCGAAAAAGTAGGAAGCCCACTCCCACTAGAGATTATATATCCCAACATCGACAGATCCTGCCCAACAAACACCAAATAAACCATTCAATAACCATATACAACTCATCACCATTCTGATTATTATATATAACAGCTTCCAAACTAGCTAGTTAGGGTTAGCTGTCCCTCTAAACAGAAGTGAGCCCTTTCCCCCCTTTTTGCGCATATAACTGTGTGCATTCTCTCGGTAGATCATGTCTACACCATCAAAGACAACCATGAGTTCCTGCAAACAGCAGGTGGATGATATGAAAGAAGAAAAGTACTTGGGAAGAGAGATCAAGAAATCGTCAGTCGCTTCAATATTCAGATATGCAGACTGGGTAGACTTGCTGCTCATGATTTTGGGTACTCTTGGAGCAATTGGTGATGGCATGTCTACTAATGTGCTCTTGGTCTTTGCTAGCCGATTGATGAACAGCTTAGGCTATGGTAATAACAACCAAGCTGCAGGCTATGGCAACTTCATGCATGAGGTTGAAAAGGTAACAAATCCTTTCACTGCTCTATTCTAGCAGTACTTTGAGCTATTTACAAGCTAATGTGCGACCAATATCTTAATTTACTTGTCACTTGTGTGCAATGCAGTGTGTTTTAGCCTTTGTGTACTTGGCATTGACAGTCTTCATGGTGGCCTTCCTGGGTAATTAACTGTAATTAATCGATATTTCTTTTATCTTGGCATATAAGTAGTATGTTCATGAGTAAAATTGAAAAGGGAAAATAATTAAGTAAATATTGATTTTTTCTTAATCTCAGTCAATTAATATTGATTGATTGTATGCAGAAGGGTATTGTTGGAGCAAAACTAGTGAGAGGCAGGTATTGAAAATTCGGTACAAGTATCTGGAGGCTGTTCTTAGGCAAGAGGTAGGGTTCTTTGATTCTGAAGAAGCGACCACATCGGAGATCATTGATAGCATTTCGAAAGGCACTTCTCTAATCCAAGAGGTTCTAAGTGAGAAGGTAAAAAATGTTAATCTACTTCAATAAAAATTAAGAACTGGACATTATAATCATAGAATTGTTTCACATATATTAATATATCGAACACTTTTTACTAACGTTAATGTAAGTTTATGCCATGATATAATTAAACGCATCTCACATATTTTTATCTTTTTATCATTATCAAGATAACAGATACGTGATTTCAAGGGTATATGTATCTAATTCGAGCATTCAGAGAAAAAATTGGCCTTTCGTTTTAATGTCATAATATATAGTATACAGCAGGCTGGCTAATGATTTGGCTGATAACTATTAGCCAAGCCATCTTCTAAATACTATTATTGAATAATTAGTAGGAATTAAAGATTTTGGTTCTTAGCTGATCAAAATTTGGATGATTTTTTTCAAAGTATATTACTTTCCGTGGATCAAATTATGAAGGTAGTACATTCTTTAAATTTTTAATTCAAAGAATATTATGAAAAGAAGAGTCTGAATAAAAGGAGAGTTTATCTCCTTGAGCTCTTTTCTGTCTAATCAGTAACAATATTCCATCCAGTTTACTCAAGAAAGAGTGCTTTTTCTTTTTTCCCCCAAACAAAGAAAAGAAAAGCAATCTTTTATTATGTACCCTGCAGTAACTGATCATATATTTTTCTTGTGAAATAAGGTCAATGGATCCATGGTTGATGGCTTGATGATCATAATTTTAAAAAAGAATCTAGCTAACATCGGAGCTCATACTGTTGATTGAATAACAACCCACAAGCTTTCATATCATGCCAGTCGTTTTCTTTTTTACCTTGCGCTTAGTATCAAAAAGTGTTAGGCATGCGGATCATATATTAGGTTCCATGTGATTACAAATAGTAAATGTTAATGGTCAGATGTCTTTCTCGACGTCCTCATCGTCCTATGTTCGAGTTTGGGACCGGTAATGCACTTGATAGAGTTCAATTTTATCTAAGTAATTGCTATATATATAAAAGATGGTTAATTTCCTTCTAATATCAATTACATTCAAATTTTGCAATGCTTGTTTTGTCCTATATATACTAATTTTACACGAAACTGTAAAACAAATTCTGGGTTTTTTAATTAATGGATACAGTAATTTAAAACTAATTTCAACCTTATATTAACCAACATAAATATTTACTTGTTTTACTTATAATCAAATGCTTCTTCATACATACCTAAAAATTTTCCTTTCCTTTATAATTAACAGGTACCCATATTTCTGATGCACTCATCGGCGTTCATATCCGGACTGGCATTCGCCTTCTACTTCTCATGGAGGCTGTCTCTGGTGGCCATGCCTCTCCTAACATTTCTTATCATTCCGGGCCTTCTCTATGGCAAATTTCTAATGTACCTATCACAAAAGTCCCACCGAGAGTACAGCAAAGCCAACACCATAGTAGAGCAAGCTCTTAGCTCAATAAGAACAGTCTTTGCTTTCACAGCCGAGAAGAGAATTGTGGCTAGGTATTCTGCAGTGTTGGATAGAATTTCCAAGCTTGGTTTGGCACAAGGATTCGCGAAAGGCCTGGCAGTCGGGAGCACCGGCCTGTCTTTTGCAATATGGGCGTTCATGGCCTGGTTCGGTGGCAGACTTGTCATGTTCAAAGGGGAAAGTGGAGGAAGGATTTATGCTGCTGGGATATCCTTCATCTTGGGTGGATTGTAAGTAGTAGCTAAAATTCTTTTTTTATTCAAGGAATGGCTTAATTTTATTTCGATTGAATTGATTGATTAACTATAATTAATTAATTAATTAATACATATATATAATTATAATATACACAAAAATAATATAATGTGAACCTTTTTTAAATGTGAATGTTTTGAAATGACATTATGATCACTAATTTTTCTTTTAATTGTATAGAATGTGGAGTTACGAATGGGTAGTCATGGGTAATTCTACCAATGATTACCCAATGCGAACAAGTAGATGAAAATTTTATAATTATATTTAAAATTTATAAAACTTACACTCAAATAAGGATTCACACTTTATTATTTTCGTGTGTATATATATAAAAGTTTCCTTAGGGCCCAACCAAAAGTTGAATCAAACTATTTTGAAACTTACACAAATTATTAATTTGGGTTTAGTTTGTTTTGAATTTTTGTTTTCACTAAATTATGCTTACCATTAAGGCAAACTTTTAATCCTTGTCCTTTAACCTCACTTCTGATGTTGGGGACTATTAATAAATACAAATACTAAGTACTAACCAGGTAGTGTGAGGAAAATGATTTTACTTTTAGTAATTTTGAAGTCATAATTAAGTATTACCTTTACACTTCATTTGGTTAGCAGGAAAGAAATATAAACAAAATGGAAATTTTCATGGGTCAACTTGTTAGAATTAGTATATACACAATATATTTTTTAAAAAAATTAGTAGTTTTACATTTTAATTTGTGTTAAAATTAATTATGATATGTAACTCACCCATGTGCTCTACCTATGATAATTATGATTATTTTGTACTTTTTTTAATATAATCAAACTTAATTTGCACAGAAAATAATTAACATAATAATACTTATTATAAAAAATATATATTAAATAGTTACTTTTGTTAAGGTTGACTATTTAAAATTTTTTATGTAAACCAAACATACACAATAAAATTTAAAGCAAACTACCTGTCATGTAATATACAAGTTACGCCACTAATTTAAACATTTTTTTAGTGATTTCTAAGTAACGAGATTTATACACATAAAAATTGGATTATTTAAGTAGAGGTTGATCAATATTAAAAAAAATTTTTACATCAATATGCCTATTTTCAGATTATTAAATAGATGCACACTTCAGAATTGTGATGCAGTCCCTAGATTAGAAAAAAATGTCGCTTTTCTATTTTTTTATTTTTTCCAACGCAAATGTTGACACACTTTGGTAAAATGCATGCAGAGCGTTGGGGATGGCCATCCCGGAGATCAAACACTTCACAGAAGCCGCAACAGCCGCGGCCGCGATCTTCCACAGTGTCGACCGCGTCCCCCTCATCGACGCCGACGACAACACCGGCCGAGTCCTCGACCACGTCTGCGGTGAGGTCCGATTCGAAACGGTAAGATTCGCTTACCCTTCCCGCCCCGACCACCCCGTCCTCCACGACTTCAACCTCGTCGTCCACGCCGGCCAGACCGTGGCCCTCGTCGGATCCAGCGGCAGCGGCAAGTCCACCGCCGTCGCCCTCCTCCAACGCTTTTACGACGCCGACCAAGGGTCGGTGAGCATCGACGGCGTCGATCTGAGAACGCTGCAGTTGAAGTGGATAAGGGGGAAGATGGGGCTGGTCAGCCAAGACCATGCGCTGTTCGGGACGTCCATCAAGGAGAACATCATTTTCGGGAAGCCGGACGCGACCATGGACGAGGTGGTGGCGGCGGCCACGACTGCGAATGCGCATAGCTTCATCAGACAGCTGCCAAATGGGTACGAGACGAAGGTCGGGGAGAGGGGAGGCCTGCTGTCGGGCGGGCAGAAGCAGCGGATAGCCATTGCCAGGGCTGTGATTAAGAACCCAGCGATCCTGTTGTTGGACGAGGCCACCAGTGCGTTGGACTCCGAGTCGGAACAGCTGGTGCAGATTGCTCTCGACCAAGCTTCCATGGGGAGAACCACTCTGGTAACACTTGTTTGATCAGCAATTGAGATCATGTTTTTATTTCTTCAAATCCATCATTCACTATCATGTGCTTCATTTTACTATAAATTTTTTTAGAGACAATCATCCGGTTGTCACCTTAATCATAAACATTCGCTTTAAAAGGGAACAATTCGTCATTCGTCAATAATCAAAATCAATGAATAACTTTGTCAGAAAGAACGAATTTGGAATCAGATGTAAAATGTTTTGCAATTGCAGAGTCCAGCTAAGTGCGCATGAGTATATTCATGGCTGTGAAAAGGTGGCATCTCTAAGATAGCTTCAAACTTAAATATTAATTATACGGCCAATATTTAGATCATCAAGAAATGCATGCCATCACTCTTCACTTGGCCATTTAAACTTTAGTTTGGTCATGAAAATTTTAATCTAGCATTATATATATATATACATATATATATATATATACATATATATATATATATATATATATACATATATATATATATATATCATTTTTCTCAAAAACTATGCATGCTTCATGTTAATATTTAGGGCATGCCACTGCGTTCACGCCATTGTGTATATCTTGTTTAGCCTTTTAAGACTTTAAAGATTTAACCATTTGAAGCTCTTTTCACGCAAATTTGAAGGTAGTGGCCCACAAATTATCAACGGTGAAGAACGCAAATGAGATAGCAGTAATGAGCGTAGGGCGAGTGGTGGAGAGAGGATCCCACGTTCAACTCATCCACCTCCCCAGCGGCCACTACGCTCGCCTCGTCAAGCTCCAGCGCACGCTCAGTACCGATGACGCCGACCCCCACTCCGCCCCCGACACCTGCGCCTCCTCCGCCGCCCGCAGCAGTACCGGTCGCGCCACCACCCCCGCATCCTTCCCCACCACCCCTTACCCTGCCGACCAGCTCTCCTCCCCCTACAACTTCCCTCCACCCCGGCCCCCTCCTTCAAACGCCTCCTCTCCCTCAACGTCCGCGAGTGGAAGCACGCCGCTGCTGGCGGCCTGTCAGCGGCCGCCTTCGGCGCCGTCCAGCCAGTGTACGCCCTGACCATCGGCGGCATGATCGCGGCGTTCTTCGCTCCAACCCACGACGAGATGCGGGCGCGGATTCGGACCTACTCATTAATCTTCTCCGGGCTCGCCGCGGCATCGATCGTGCTCAACCTGTGCCAGCACTACTGCTTCGCGTACATGGGGGAGCAGCTGACCCGTCGGATCCGGGTGTGGATGCTGGAGAAGATCTTGAGCTTCGAGGCAGCCTGGTTCGACGAGGAGGCGAACTCCAGCGGGGTGCTCTGTTCCCGGCTGAGCCACGACGCTGCCATGGTGAAGTCGCTCCTTGCGGACCGGATCTCGCTTCTCGTGCAGACGGCGTCCGCCGTCTCGGTCGCGATGGTGATCGGTCTCGTCGTCGCTTGGAAGCTAGCGCTAGTGATGATTGCGGTGCAGCCTCTCACCATTCTCTGCTTCTACACCAAGAAGGTGTTGTTGTCGAGCTTGACGGTGGACCTGCTCAAGGCGCAGGGGAGGAGCACCCAGGTAGCGGCAGAGGCGGTCTGCAACCACAGGGTGGTGAGCTCGTTTGGGTGCGTGGGGAAGGTGTTGCAGATCTTCGGCGATGCGCAGGTGGAGCCCAAGAGGGCGGCGAAGAAGAGGGCTTGGTTGGCGGGGCTGGGCATGGGGTCGGCCCAGTCTTTGGCGTATTTGTGCTGGGCGCTCGATTTCTGGTATGGCGGCCGCCTTGTCCAGTCCCAAGATATCTCCGCCGGCGATGTGTTCAAGACGTTCCTCGTGTTGGTCAGTACTGGGAAGGTGATCGCCGATGCTGGGAGCATGACCTCGGACCTAGCAAAGGGCGCCGCCGCCGTTGCCTCTGTCTTCGACATTCTCGACCGCCGATCAAACATGCAGGCCGCAGACCCCTCCGACCTGGTAAATGAATCGACATATATCAATCTTTTCTATACGATGGAACGGAGTTTAGCACTGGTCTGCCTTGTAGGGAAGGGAAGGAGGTAAAGCGCCGAGCATACAAGTGACCGGAGGCAGCAAGCTTGAGAGGATCAATGGCAGCATAGAACTGAAGAAGGTGGAGTTCGCGTACCCATCCCGACCACAAACGCTCGTGCTCAAGGGATTCAACCTGGAGGTGAAGGCAGGAAGAAGCGTTGCGCTGGTGGGCCGGAGCGGGAGCGGGAAGTCGACGGTGATCGGGCTGCTGCAGCGCTTCTACGACGTGCGGCTGGGGTCGGTGTGCGTGGACGGCGTCGACATCCGACAGCTTGACGTAGCTTGGTATCGAGGTCACATGGCTCTCGTGAGCCAAGATCCGATCATCTTCTCCGGTTGCATCCGGGACAACATACTATACGGCAAGCCGGAGGCGGCGGAGGAAGAGGTCATGGACGCTGCAATGGCTGCCAACGCTCATGGCTTCATCTCGTAAGTAAAACCCTCAAAAGCTCAACACATTGTAAGTTCTAACCAAGAAATCAATAATTCCTTGCTGGGTAATGTTCAGATCGATGAAAGATGGGTACGAGACGGAGTGTGGAGAAAGGGGAGTGCAGCTCTCCGGTGGGCAGAAACAGAGGATAGCCATAGCCAGAGCGATCATTAGGAAGCCGACGATTTTGCTGCTGGACGAGGCGACGAGCGCGCTAGACGTGCAGTCGGAGCAGGTAGTCCAGGAGGCGCTGGATCGGATAATGGTGGGGAGGACGACGGTGGTGGTGGCGCATCGGCTCAACACGATCAAGCATCTGGACATGATCGCTTACGTTGCCGAAGGAAAAGTGGTGGAGCATGGAAGCTACTCCCAGCTCAAGAGCAAGAGGGGGGCCTTCTTCAGTCTTGCCAGCCTTCAGGCGTAACCCTTGTCTTTTTTTAAAAAATAAAAAACTGCCTGTATGTATGTTAATTAGGGGCAAATTGGGTATTTATGTAAATTATGATAATAAGTTATGTACAATATTTTATGAAACAATAATTTAGAAAAGAAAGTTGACAATAAGTCGAAATTTATGACTGGAGAGTATTATAATGTATTTACCGAAGAAGAATGGAGTTTTAACTGACAACTTTGCCCCTCAGCTAGTGTGTCAGGTCAGGATTTGCTTTTGTTTTCGTACCGCTACCCCGATTTGCCCCTCAACCATTCCCACTCAACTTTGCCCCCTCGAAGGTATTTATACGGGACTAATTTGTATACGATATTACAGGCCACCGATCTTTAAAAGATTTTTTTTGAAATTAAAATTCATCCGGCTAGCCCACTTTGGCTAATGTCTATTAAATTATTTCTTTAAAAGTAGTCGACAAAAACTAAAAATACATAAGCATATTCTCACTAATTTACTTATGGATCTATGGGTACTAATAACTCAATAAAACTTGAATTTGCTTGATTCTAGTCGATATGATTTAAGTTAAAGTTCTACTCAAGTTTGATCAAGCAAGTACGAGTACATGACCTTCATTTGGCTCCACACGACTCGACAAATGCTATAATCACAATATTTTATATATTTTTATATAGTCACTTATATAGATTATAGAAAATTATAATTATAATCATGCATAATGCCAAATAATTGTAGATATAAATGATTGAAACTTGGAAGTCTATCCATAGGGATATTTGATCATTATTAATATTTTTTTGGGTATAATATAAACTATATTTTTAACATCCTAGTTGAAAGTATAAATTAATGAGCTAAATTATTTCTTCAAAAGTGGTTAACAAAAGTTAAAAATTTATAATTTATTCTCATTTATAAATAAGATTTTAACTTATTAGGTATAAAATGTGGAAAAATTTTAGGGGATCTTAGAATTTACAAACCTTAGGAAATTTTATTTTCAAAATTCTTACACTTAGCCAGTTGCTAGCCCCAACCCACGTCCTTCTTTAGCCCATGACTGACAACCTAGCAATGTCCATAGTTTATCCTATCATTTAATACGAAACTAGGTTACTCTAATACCATGTATAAGTATCCGACCCAAATTACAAACTAATGAGCTAAGTCATGTCTTTAAAAGTTGTTAACTAAAGTTCTTTAAGATGTATTAGATTCATAGTTAATTCTCACATATAAGCATGATCTTATCCTATTATGTATTACATGTAAGATTAAGTAGAACAACTCGAGTGCAAATTATTGGACCAAATCATTTGTTCAAAAGCGGTTATAGATATTACCCCATATGGCATATATATATATATGAGACTAATTTTTAAATGATGTTACAATCCACCAACTTCAAAATATTCCTTTTTCGAAACTAACCTTCATTTATTATAGCTCACTGTACGCTAAATTAATTCATCAAAATTAGTTAATCAAAGTTGAAGATATAAAAGTACGTTATCACTAATTTTGTAACACCTTGCCGAGAAAACACAACATGAACGGAGGGTTACTCGACAATCAAACTCAAACCCCAATAAAAGAGAAAGTTTGGATCACAAATATTAAATAACATAATTGTATAACATGCACAATGGAAGCAATAATTTTTTACAAGGAAAAAATTAAATTTATTAGCAATCACTAATATTTATAATTCCCAACTAGAAACATGCCAAATAATAATTACTAAAATCTCATAAACCTAACCATGTTCTATTGTCATGCAATATAATATCTCAAGTCATATATATAAATAAATAAAACAAGAAAAGTCCACTAATAAAGATAATAGATGAGTCCATCCTCCAGAGCTTCCTTGGTCCCCACCAAAGCTTTAACAAGTACCATTTCCATCTTGAGAATAAGTAATTCATTGAGACATGCACATATTAACCCATTAATAATGTCAAACAATCATAATCAAAGTATTAAATATTATTAAATAATTTATATAGTTTAAATTAATAAATGCCAAAAATTGTATGAGGTTCTCGAGTATTCTATCACCCAATGCTCAAGCACTCTAATTGTCTTTTAAAAGTGATTGAACACTAGGGCACTTAGTTTCTTGGTGCTCGGATGTTCTACCTCTTTCCCCCAAACATAGTTTGCACGCATGTCGTATGCTTAGGCTATAAAATCCGTAACTCGAGTCATAGTTTTATTGTCTAAACCGGTTGGTTCAATTGTTATTTTCAATCGGGTCAATTTCAGAACACGCGTATAGAGCTAAGGCTAGTCTTCTGTTATGAACCATGAGAGTCATGTATGCCTAAATATATGATAATAATGTCAGTAAGATAATAGCAGAATGAGTTATCAGAATACATGAGAGTACGCAAGATTTTCTTTATTTATTTTAATTAGATTGTAGAATTATTTTTGGGCCAAATAACGCATTAGGACACTCTACGGGTAGTTAAGGTGGGTTATTAGTTATAGAGCATGTCATTGTGATGTTATAGAGTATATCATTGTGATGTTATAGAGTATATTATATTTTATGGGATTATCCCCTGTTTTTCTGGATTTTTTGTAGAATTAGTATGAGCTAGTATTATTTTTCTTGAGTCGAAGTCGAGTCGAGTTTTAATTATGAAACGACCACTCATTTTTCTCCCCAACCACTCCTTTTCTTCCCCCGACACCTTACGACATGACTCCTGACCTTCTTCCCGACCACTCATTTCCACCCCCACCCCCCCCCCCCCCAACACTTATTTATTCCAAACCTCCGACGCCGTCACCATCCAGTCGCCACCATCCTCCTCACCAAACTCCCTTCTCCTTTTTCTCCCTTCCCTCACCCCCACGATCCTCACTCGAGCCAGCCACAACCTTATCGCCGTCGATGCATGACTAACGAGTAGGTATAGAATTTTATTCGATTTTATTTAATAATGAATTGTTTTATGATTTTATTGTGATGCAAATGGTGTGACTGTAAATAGGTGTTGGTTTAAATTTAAATGCAAGTTAACGGTTGATAATAGTGAATTAGAGTTTGAATTTAAATGCTTGTAAATAGATGTTTTCTTTTATAGATTGATGAGGAGTGTAGCATTCATGCATTATACTAGGTGTTAGTCTTTAGTCTTGTTGTATAGGTATGGAGTATGAGTTCACCGTCTAGGTGCAAAGACATGCTTAGGCCTTTTACTAGGTCCGTTTAGGACTTGTTTCCTATTTTATGATCTATTCTATTATGTGTTTTTTATTACTTACAGGATGAGTTCAGTGGCACTTTATCGGATCCCACTTAACCTAGGCCATTTAATCAACCAATTTTCCGGATTAGTAACCCTTGAGGATGAGATCCCTTGAGTATGTTTTCGAAAACAAGATCCTTCACAAGTTGCCTTCGGGCCTATTATATAAATCCTTTCCTAAACCTATATATAATTTTACCAACTTTTCAATGATGAGAGATGGGAAAACTGACTTGTACATACCATGAGTGGGTACACGTGCCAGTCAAAGCGGGCTCTGGATTAGTGAGCGGGTTGTTCTAATCCTGATGGATCCTGACAACTCCCATTTTGAGTTCCTCACACCTAAAGAAATGTGGAGGTTTACGGGTATTGTTTAGTACAGTGCATGTCCGGACTTGTGGTTCAAAGGGTACTAAAGGCGATTGCTTGAAAGTACTCAATCTTCATGCTCAAGGCTCGGAGAATTGTAGAGGAAAGGAGAGGGCTTAGGATATACTAGTAGTCCCGAGGGACTAGAAAATAAAATGAGAAAATGCTGAGAGAGGCATCAGCAGTAGCAGAGTAGTCAGTTCGGGATGCTACCGGGTCTGCAGCCTAGTAGCTCCTCAGTAGGTGCCCTTTATAAAGTTCTGGTCAAGTATATTAATGTTTTCCTTTATATGAGAGTTAGCTCTCATAGTCAATGTGATGTTATTTATATTTTAGACTAGTAACACTCATTACTAACATGTTTTTATAATATATGTAGTTGATGAGCATGAGTTGGCTGTGCCAACCTAGACGAATGAGCAATGATGTCTTTTGCACACACACATGTCAAACAATATAATGTTAATATTTTGTTGATGTTGCCATTATCTTAAGAATGATGTGATGTAATGCAAGGTATCATAATATGATGTGATGGGATATTTACCTCAGTAGCAGAATTTCTAATTGTGACATTTGAATACATATGTTTTAATAAATATATTTAGATATTGAAAATGTACAACAAGGCCAAGAATTGGATGTGAAAAGTGAATAGAATGCATAGATGGGTCAAGACCCAAGATTCAGAATAACTTATGCAACAGATTAGAATTTTGTGTGAATGTCAATGTGTGATATATTTAAATTGGTTATTTATATATGTTTTATGAACCAAAATCGATAAAATTTGTAACATAAGATGGATATTTTGGTTCAGAAAATAACCAAATTAATATATTTTTTTAATATTCATCGGAATTATGTTTGTATGTGAATTGGTTGACATGTCATCCATGTAATAGCATATTAGGGTTTTTGTGCATTCATCCATGCAAAGCGATTCACATCTTCCATCTTGAGACACCGAGAGTAAATCCGCACGAATTATATTCAGGTTAGCCGACCCAATCGGGACCAGTGACATTTTGGTTTGGTTCGCAAGCGTGAACTAGTAACATTACATGGGCGCTAGCTTTTGTACCACTCGGTGTAAAACCCCAGCTTCGAGTTAGGGTTTTACACCCTTATTGTTTTGCCCAGTTTGGGCTAGTCTCGAGTTGGTTTCATCGAGCTCTTAGCCAGACCAATTTTTAGACTGTGAGTACGGGGCCTATATGATTGACTATATAAACATGTTATGGAAGTTGAGTATGGCCTGACATGCAGATGATAGCATCCGTTAGGATACAGCAGAGCATGATTTATGAGGGTATACACGAGGTATACAGATGATTTTTATGACTTAGTTAGGGTTTTACACTTAGATCTAGGCCATTGCAGCATTAAATATCTGCTTGAGATTTTCAGGGCATCTCATTTACATGCATCTCAGGAATTTCGGATTACCGGATTGCCCCGATGGGCCCAACTTGATTCATTTGTAGATTTTTACCTGATTGAATTCAGATCATGCCATGTGGCAAGATCACAACCGTCACTTTTAGGACTCAAGTCAGTTTTGACTTTATAAGGTTTCGATTCAGACTTTCTATATGTGCATATATATATATATATATATATATATATATATATTGCATATACTTGTAGGTGGGCCCCCCACTTTGGCTCGCTGCCATCCATGTCAGCCCTAGCTTCCCTCGGCCACCAGATTGGCACCCCCATGATCAACTCTTGACAGGTGTCCAATACATACCCAGCTCCGAAACTGGAGCCGCTGTAGTAGCTGCCGGAAATGGTTTTTTTACTGCCGGTTTCCATTGCCTCTGCCACTGTTCGAGCCATTTTTCATGGCCACCGAGCTACCTCCAACCAATCCATTGACATCTTCATTTTGAGACCACCCATACCTAATGTCGTGGCCGTGATTTCAGCCGGCGATGTCGCTGCATTCGGTGGCAATGTCCCCCCTTTCCGGCCATTTTTCAACTAGTAGTCAATTGGACCTTGCCGATTAGCTGAGCTAGGGCTGAGCCCTAGTTGGGGCTATTTTGAGCTGCCGCCACCCTAGGTAGGACCTCTCCGTGGCCAACTCCTCCCTACCAGACTTCTCTCATCCTTTCTTCTTACCGTCACACTCGGCATCCACATACCCTATCTGAGTCGGTTCTATGAACTCGCTGGCAACCATCTGCCGTCGTCATCGGCCAGTCACCACCCTAGGTCGGACCTCCTCCTGATGCCTTTGCCATGTCCCCGTTAGCTAGAAGGTAGCCACGCTGACGGAAACTGCAGTCATTGCCTTTGTCGGTGCCTTAGGCCAGACGCCTATGGGTACCTCCGACATGCTGGATTCCCTTGTGGGATGGCAATTATAGCTGTCACCACCCCTCGGAAACCGTTGGCAGCTGCAACTGTTACCGTTGTCACCGCTGATGTTAGGTATTCCCAATTTAGATGTGCACTCATTCATGTTATTAGTTATCATTAGATGTATGATGAATGTGATATGATAATTAATTATGGATTAAATGATGTAATTGAATATTCACCAGATTATTGTAGCCATGTTGATCAGGTACTACATTGTTGATGAATTAAAATGAAGATGGATGTCAAGTAAGTCATATAGGATTCCAAATTGTATGCCTAGCAATGAATTGTGATTACGAGGCAAGACTTATGAATCTGGAATTAAGCATGAGTTAGGAATTCATGTTGTAATTATGTATTAGTAATTTACAACTCTATGTTTTGATGGTGTAAAGAGATAGCAATCGGAGCATTATTGGTTATCCTGTGTTATGATTTTCGAGTGATTGCTATTGTGTGAGTGATTGTAGTGAATGACACTGTCTTTCATGTTTCAATAACTAGTTATTCTCTAGTTAATAGGTTGGTGTGTAAGAATGAGACGATAAGTGATTTGGTTTTGCATGAATATGGTTAGTCCATCATGATTGCTCAGATTAGGTAGTGACAACGTTTATTTTGTGATTTCACATGTCTTGTTGTGTTCTTTTATTTGAATGTTCATGATAATATGTATTGATTCATCATGTGTATGCATCACATTCCTAGAATGGGTATTAGTATTTAGCTGTGATGTGTAGGTACGGAGTAGGATATTGCCACCTAGACATGTGATCTCACTTAGAGCTTCTACAAGGTTCGTTTAGGATTTGTCCCTTGTTTTTTACTCTATTATGTGTGATTTGATTTATTATTTGCAGGATGAGGTAAGTGGTGTTTTATCAGATCCCACTTAACTCAGGTCATTTAATTAAATAGTTTTTCGGCTTAATAACCCTCGAGGATGAGATCCCCTCGAGTCTAATTTTGAAAAAAGATCTACCGCAAGTTGCCTTCGGGCTTTTGATAATAAATCTCTTCCCAGGCCTATATATACTTTTATCAAGTTTTCAGTGAGATGAGAGATTGGAAACCAACTTGCACATACTATGAGTGGGTGTATGTGCCAGTCACAGCAGGCACTTGATTAGTGAGAGGGTTATTCCATTCCCGAGGGATTCAGGCAACTTCGTGTTTTGAGTTTCATCACACCTGGAGAAATGTGGAAGTTTACAGGTATTGTTTAGTACAGCTCATGTCAGGACATGTGGTTTAGAGGGTATTGAAAGCAACTGGCTAAGAGTACTTGGCCTTCGTGCTGAGGGCCAAAAGATATATTGAGGAAATAAGAGGACTTAGGATATACTGGTAATCACAATGGATCAGAAAGAAATAAGAAAATAGTGGAGATGCATTAGTAGACGAGTCAGCTTAGGATGTTATTGGTCCGCAACCCAATGGTTCCCTAGTAGAGTAAGATTTTGGTAATGAAATGCAAATCATGATAATGTGATGCAACATTTATTTTAGTAAATGTGTTTAAATGTGAATATGTTCAGCAAGTGGGTCAAAAATGTGAGTGAGAATAATTAGATGGGTGTCAAGACCTAGTTTATGTAAAAGATTTTATTAATATCCCTTAGTATGCTATAGAATGAAGAAATTGGATGGTGTGATACATATAGTTATATATTGTTGTTTTGACAGGTTAGTCCTTTTTGTACTTTTAGGGAAACTCTGTTTGTTTGGATTTTTGAGGATACCTCGTTCTCACCTCGATTTCTATTTGTAGAGCATCTGTTTAGCCTCATGTTAGCTTTGCTTTTCGAAGACGCCGATCAGAGCTTTTCGTCTTTATATATCTACACACACGTGTTTTTTACTCTCACCTTCTTGAAGTTTAGCCTTAGCAAAACCGTGACTTTGTCTAGCCATCCTGCAAGCCTCTAGCCACCTTCTGACAGCCAGAGGGGTACCATTCTGACTACCATGCCACCCTCTATTGACCTGACCCAAGCTCCAGCATCGTTGCTATTAATATGATAGTGTTTTGTTCACTAGATTTCTATTGCCGTCACTATCGACTGCCATTTTGCCATTGGTGAGTCCCCCACTAGGGTTGTTGATAGCCCACATTGCCACCAATATTTTAAGCCAAGCCTTGACTGCCAATGGTAACTACATATTTCTCGGCAGTTGACCATCCTCTTTGCTGCTATTTTCCGACTAGCCGGTGGCCAAACTCCGTTGACCATCACTACCATTGCCTTCCCGTCACCCTCTTTCATCGTTCACAACTGACAACAACCCAAGCCTTGCTACCATTGCCATTTTTAGGTGATGAGCATCACCAGCCCCATCATGGCCATTTATCCACGTCATGTCTAGTGCCAAGCTTGCAACCACCTACCCACACATGTGTCCATCTGTTCGACTGCATCTGCCTACCTATGCTCATGTTCATGACCAATTCGAGTTGACTCAATTGACCTGGGTGACTCACTTAATTAACTTGGCACTCATTTTTCTAGATTTTTTTTGCGACCGTTTCTTGAATTTCAAGTCTCACTACATTAATTTAGATATATTTTCATATAGTTTAGCAAGTTTAGGTGTTGAATTATTTCATTTATTTATTGATTTATTTATTCATCTATTTATGTATTTATTTCTTCTATAGTTATTTATTTATTTTGTGCAATATACTTATATGTTTATATATTCATTATTCACTTATTATAATCCGTGCTCATTATTTGTTTACATATTTATTTATTTGTCTGTTTATTTATTTATTCATTTATTTGTGCATTTATTGGATTTCATTCGTGTTTAGTTGCATAGTTATTTAGTTATTATTTTTTTATTGTCATTCATTAATTAGGTATTATTTATTTATTATTATTTGTTAATTTATTTATTTAATTATTTTCTTACTAATAAGCATATTTAATTGGATATTTATCGCTTTGCGTGCTCCAAGTGTTGTATTATGTTTTGAATGTTTATTTAGTATTTGAGATGTTTACTTGTTAATTTAAGCGCGCACGCACACACACACACAAACAGCTATATACATTTAAAGTTATTAGACTTTAGTTGAGGTCTAATGTAGGTTCCAAAGTCCAAGCTCAATCTAGATGAGGAGAGATGGATAGAGCCTAGACCTCAAGTTCATTAGGACTTGCCATTTTTTATCTCTCTTTTATCGATATTTTTATTTTATATCATAAGACATGTCAAGTGACTATTTTATCTAATCCCACCGCACACGGGGCCTATTTAAATCTGTTTTTACTTTTGAGCTTAATAACCTTGATAATGAGATCCCTCACATTGTCTTCAAACTTAGATCTATTTCATGTTGCCTTCGAGCTTATTCATATGATTCTCTTCCAAGCCTTTCATAAAGTTTTCATTGTGTTTTTGCATGACAATAGTGTCTAGATTTGATCTTGTAATGTACCGTTAGAGGAAGCATATGTACATTGCAGCAGACTTTTTTATAAGATCCCCTACAATTAGTTAATTTAGTTAGTGAAATTTATTACCTACCAGTGTAAGATCTAATATAATAGCGGGAATATAATTGTGATCTTTAATTTAGTTAACCATGCTTGAAAAAATAACTAGGCCCATCAAGTTGCACATGGCCTAGGTCATTACACTCTTGAATAGTAAGCACATCATTCCATTCCCAAAGTATTTTGACATTTCTACTTCTTGAGCTTTCTCACACCCACAAAAGCATGGAGTAAATAAGTATTACTATATATATTGCATGTCTAGGCTTATGGTATTAATGAAGATGACTTTCTGAGAGTATTCAGCCTTTGGAATGATAGAGATTCTAAAGAAGGCGTAGAATGATTTCTACTGAGAGTGGAACCAATGATTAATATTTTCAAGGCTTGCATTGCTAATAATGGAACAAGTAAGCAACTTATTAGTGGGGCTCTCTCGCAGCAGGAGCGGGGAGGCCTCCTAGGAGATGCTATTTGAGTGTTTCCACGAAATTATGTATTTGGTTTTGCTTCCTCATGGGAGTTAACTTCCACTCACCAGTTTGTATTTGTTACTTTAAGACTAATGACACTTGTTGATGATATTTTTTCTATTATATACGTGTGCTTAGTATTCCTCAAAGTTAAGCCAACACTAATGGCAGGACAAAGAGTTTTTACACACAATTATGCTTAGTGCACCCGTAACACCCCGATTTAGGTTCACCTAAGAACCCAAACAGAAATATTACGATTGTGTCAAGTTATGTGAAAAGTTGTTCATCAGTTAGACTCGATGGATAAAATATATCGAAACAACCTGTTTGGTGTCATGAGAATAGAAGACATTTTAAATATGCGTTAATATACATCAAATAAAAAAAGTAAGAAAGAAAATATCTGCGTTGAGCTTAAGTGTGTGTAGCGTTTATCTGTCTTTCCACCAAAGTCAACTCAGGATTTCGAAATCTACATATATAATATGAAAAATATAAATAACAAGTTTTACTGGTTCGAAAAATAAATAGTACAAACTGACAAATGCGTATTCCATTACCCACGGAACTTATGAAACTTCAGAGTTGCCTCACACTTGGTGGTAAACAAACATACTTAAACAAGTGTTGGCATGCATGCATGGCTAACATTCATATTCATACATATAACACTTACGCCCTCGCATCTTCTATATTACACCCGCCACGGTACTCAAGTGGCAAAAGGAATAGTTAGGTTAGTGTCACAAATTCCAGAAATATGATGTGCTACGCGGTACACTCATAGACCGTACTACATTAGGGTTTGAAGGAGTATTAGTGTGTCCACACATATCTCCATACCGCCACTCTCATGATCCATAGTGGGCGTACTTATATAATAAGTTTAGGGAAGAGGCATGTATCATATATTTCTAAAGCTTCAATTTGAAGACCAATAAAGGATCTCTTTCTTATAGTTTTATTGAATATGTATAGAAAACATGGCTAAATGGCATAACATTAGAGGGATCCCATAAAACGCAGCCTATATATCTACGACAAGCTCAGATACCATAACCAACATCCAAAACCCACTACTAAGTAAAATTCTAACATTTCTAGACAATGTATGCTCGTGGTGTGTGCACACACCATCAATACATCCAAATAAATAAGACAATGCTAAATAAACATACAACTAAACATCTAACACGCAAATTGAGACATAATAAAATAAATAACTAATAAATAAATAAAAATTAATTAATTTAATACACTCATGAATAAATAGATAAATAATAAATATATGAAAATAATAATACTCTAATCCTAAAGTAATAATATGATTATGCTATATAAATATAGGGCTAAGAACGAGTGAATATCACATATACTTGTGTTTACTAGTGGTAAATATATAAATAATTAAATCTATCAATACATAATCATTCTATAAATAAATAAACAGTTAGTTAATTTTAATTTATCATGAATAATATTAATATCATAGTAATCTAATACAAAATATGTAATTAAATACAATTAAATACTAACATGCACGTAACGAACAAATAAATAAATAAATAAAAATTAGTAAACATACTAAGACTAATATTCATAGGTAAATATAATATTAATAATAACATATAATCATGTAAACATTTATCATATACAATAAACATATAAATATAAATAAATAAATAATAATGAATAAATACACAAATAAATAAAACATTCATAATATCAAAATATGTTAAATAATGTAAATATGTATGTAAATTAATGGAAGAGTTTTCGAATTACAAAAACGGTGCAAGAACGAATGAAAGCCGTTCGTAAATGATTGAACCAAGTCAACTAAGTTGAACCGAACCAAGTTGTGCCGAGTTAACTTGGTCTCGATTAAATAACTACTGGGCAGGGTCGGCTGGGCTGATCTGGACTAATGGACACGAACCCGGTCTCCGACTGGCGAATTCAAACATGACCAGGCAGATGCGAATGTGGACATGGGCTGGATGGGGATGCTGTTGCCCGTCGCCAAAAACGCTAACGGCGGCGCAGCTGGGGTCGATGCTGGTTGGGATCAACAGAAGGCGTCAAGGTGGAGGTACTGGTGGTGATGATCGGTCCGGACATCTACTAGCTGGAAAATGGTTGAAAAGAGGGTGGAATTGCCATGGGTATGGCGGTGTCGCCGATGATGATTGCAGCCGTGGCTATAGTCGTGGGTGGTCTCAAAATGGAGATCTCGGCAAGATGAAGTTGTGTGGGTGATCGGATCTCCGGGAGTTGGCCTGCCGACTCTGCAAAATGGCCTGAAGGGTGGCGGAGGCAAAAACCAGCTTCAAAAACTCCCTTGCCGATGGTGGCGATGGTCATGAGTGGTATGAATGGAAAGCCGGCCTCAAGGCGGTCATGGGGGTGGTGGTCCGGTGGCCGGGAACAAGCCAAAGTGGTGGCGGCGCTATAGGTGTAGAGCTCAAAATCGTGGGAAATCTCTGGAAATCAATGAGAGGAAGCTAGGGCTTATGCAGATCTTGGCACATGACATGATCTGAAAGCCCAACAACTTATGGTCTAGTGGGACCCACCTATAGGTATATGCAATATACATATGGATGGAAAGTTCGGATCGAGACCGTTTAAAACAAAAACTGACTTGAGTCCTAAAATTAACTCTATAGTTGAGAATTGAAACAAGTAGGCTAAATGGGCCTCGAACCCTAAACTCAATCTGGGGAAAAAATTTTATGACTCAATCTAGTTGGTCCTATAGGGGCAATTCGGTAGTCTGAAATCCCTAAGCTACATGCAAATGAGATACCCTGAAAATCCCTAATGGATGCTAAATGCTGCAATGACCTAAATCTTAGCCTAAAACCCTGGCTAACTCATACAAATCATCTGCATGCGTCACATACACATTGATAACTCATGCTCTGATCATTTGCATGTCGGGCATACTCAGCTACTATAACATGCTCATATGGCCATATGGGACCATATTCATCGTCTGCAAATTGGTCTGGCTCGAGCTTGTTCGAACTGACTCGAGATTGGCCCAAACTAGGCAAACTACAAGCAGGTAAAACCTTAACCTGAAGTTGGGTTTTACAACCTCTCCTCCTTATAAAAATTTTTTCCTGGGAATTTCTTACATTAAGTGCATTCAAAGGACTTAACGGAAGATGTCATCTAGTTGGCAAACTGGTAGCTATCCTTCAAAAGGTAACTGCACACGGCCCGAACTGACCAACATGATGCTGGAACTCTAAACATTGACAAAGCTAGCTAGCTCTTTAATAATCTAGCTGGACGGACTACATGTAATCGAATTATCTGTCGAAATATACCATACATGCTAGAATCATCTGATTGTATAGATCATACATGCTAAAATCATTGCGCTGGACAAGCTCCTAGGGACACTGTAAACTATGGGGACTGAAATACAAAGACCTCGACATAGAAAAACCTAGGTTCACCCGTAAGGGTCTACTGGGTGGTCAGGTAGGTACTCTAAAGTACTGCAGAGTACTAATTTGAGCTATGTTAGGAAGAACTATGTCGATGCGAGGTATGTGGCGTAACATCTACCCATGTCTCCCTGATCCTCATCAATGTGACAGGTCAACTATGTATACCCTCAAGGTGTCCGACCTGCTAGCATATGACTCCAGTACCCAATAAAGGTATATGCTAATGGGTTGTATGGTTCACTGTCCCTATAATAACAACCAAATTGCTCATTAGGTCTTAGCTAACTCGGTCCCCAATCAAGTATCTCACTCTATTCCATAATGGAACAAGGACAACTGCTATGACTCTACTGCAAGCTATGGTTCTCGCAATTATATACATAACTACTAACTGCTACTAATGGGAGCTCTCTATTATAGAATGAAGGCGAGAACACCTGTACATGTACATGTACAATTTGTCTCAAAGAGTATGAAAGCATACTCTGTATGGAACTATGAAGTCTGCATCTTGTCTGTGGCACATGCACCGGTCAATGTCTGCTCATCTCAACCATTTGGAAAATAGATAGTAGGACTAATATATCTAAAAGGGTAAGTGTAAAAATACTCGACTCTTTCTGGTGTCTATGCCTCACATGGAAAGAGAATGGATCTCTCGTGAAAAACTGGTCACACTGCTCTAGGACTCTAACTAGTATGTGTCTCATCCTCACGTGGTCTAAAATTAGGTCTGTTGGAAGAGTACATTGATATGAAAAAATCTTACTAGGTATTGGCATCACTCTATCTGTGGTGGTGTAAAGGTAATCGTGCGAGTCATCATGGTAATAAAAACTCTGTATAAGATACTAAGTGGTTTGAAAATATAGGTAGGTCCATTGATATGTCTCTAAGATCATCATGATTGGACTTCGCCATAGGCGGCCAGCCTCTAGAACAGTCAATCAATAACGAGCAAAAGAGACAGCTCCTAAGTAGCTCTAGTTCAATCAATTAATAATAGGCTTGTGTTTCTTGATACCATACTAGTCACGCACTTCTAAATGGGTGGGATTCAAACGACCCAAAGAACTACTATCTGTCCTCGAGTCTACAGGGACTCATAGTGAGGTTTAAAACATGTCTCATCTATTCTTCAGGGGTGTGTGACTTGCTGTCCTGTACCAATTTGTAACACTAATCTTGACTCACATGACTACTATCATTGTGGTATACTCTCAAGTAAAGTCATAAGTCAATATGAGCATACATTGGTGTCCTTCTATTTAGTCAACATGATCCGGTCTGACTAAAGTTTCTATTTGCGTCACTCCCAAGCTTGGGTGAAGTTGTGTCCTCCAGATTGGTCTGTCATCGGCTACGTGCTTTATAAGTTCTAAACAATACCACGAAGGTACCTCCTATACTTTGGGTAAAGGCTAAATCCTATATCTCAAGGTAAGAAGATAATCGTACAGGTGAAGCATAAGCAAATCATACTCTCCCTAAAGGACACTCCCTCACTAAACCCACTATATAAGCCATGGCCTCTAATGGGAGTCGAATACCTCTCATTGGCCGAGGTGACACTACTTGTTTGACCATCTACCTGATCTGTATACCCTAGCTATAACTCATACGTTTGTTGTCATGCTGACTGAACAATCTAACCTTTGTGGCTTTCCCATTTAGAGGTCATACTGCATTATTTTCTAACTCTATCCATACGCAGCCCTATAAGACCGTCACTAATAGTGTTTGATGATCCCTATAAGACTATCATTAACATTATCTTGCAATACACAATTGACCCAAGGATGTCAGGTCAAGGCGATGGTATGCAAGATGGCTGGCGAAGTCAATCACGTGTCATCACAACAAAATAGTTCCAGTACACCTAACTTTCCTCTGTCTGACTGATGTTATTGTAGCTATATCTTGTCCTCAATCATTGACACTACTTTGCTTTGAAACTATGGCATGTGGTCTCTCTGCAATGCTATGAACATCCACAAGTCGGTGGATGGGCAATTTGGACGGTGGTTGGGCATCACAGATGGCAGTTGTGCTACTTGGATGGTTGTTGTGCAACTTGAATGATGGTTGTGCATCACGGACAACTGTTGTGCTTCCAATGGCTGAAGATTTGATCTTGATCGTGTACATCGTGAACCCATTATTGTCTCTAACATGTTTATCTCAATGTGTCTATTTCCCTAGAGGTAGCTACTATCAACTCAACTCAAGTTATCTAACCATGCGTGTCTGATCTAGAGGGGTCTGGATCATAGTGGTGACACGTACGATGGAAATATAATGTTGAGCCCACACTAGTCTCTTAGAATGTAGAGTAACTATTCCCATAAGCACTATTTAATTTTCAATAGCAATCACTAATTTGGCCTTGGCAGATCGAGTTAAATCCGATCAACTGCCTAAATCTGTGCTCAAATGTAATCTTGCTCATTCTCAATGTGTTCCTGCCTCTGTCTATTGAAGAGTGGCCAACAATACTGTTGGGACAGACATACACTAGTAGAAGAGGGGGGCGCGGGCTATGAAGTGTCCATGGGACTATAGATCAACCTCGCTACTCATCATCATCTATTGTTATCTCCTGGAAGTAGTCTATCCAAGTCATCTGTCCAAACTCACATCTGTGCTCCGAGTGTTCCAAGTGCTTAAGTGGATCTATTGGCATAGTCACATCCTCCATCCACAAGGATCTTTCTAAAGATCCTCAATGTAGACCTCGGATTATGCCTAATGGATTTGTTTAAAGCGCTTGATGGTCCAAGCTCATGTGTCACGTAATTGCATGAGTATCTCCATACTCCAAGCTTCCTACTGGTGTCATCTCTTATAATTCCGTCTTGTGATGTACACTATGTTCTAAGGAAGGACTGATGTAGTGACATGTAAAAGATGGGCGAGTGTTACAATGTAGTTGCCAAAGTTATAGTTACTCCTGGTCACCATCTAATTCAACCTCAGCTAACTGAGCATGTGGACACTCTTACGTCATCCAAATCTCTTGCACGATAAAAGAAAAAGGCATGTCTCTGAGCTTATCAAGACAATCCAGTGAGATCCCTGCTAGTATCTACTAAATCATGATCTCATATTCATCTCATAAGTCCTATATAATCCCAAACACCAAAGCATGCACTACTCAGGTCTCACTGACCACACCATCTGAAATCGTAAGAAAAAAAACCAAAGAAAATACCTGTCAGCTTGGCTAGGGACAGCTCCACACACTTGGCTTAAAACAATAGTCTTCCGTCTCAATAGACCAAGATATGGCTCTGATACCAAACTATAACACCCTAATTTCGGTTCACCAAAGAACCAAATTAGAAATTTTACGATCAAGTCAAGTCATAATTAAAGTTATTCGTCAGTTAGACTCGATTGATAAAATATGTTGAAACAACCCACTTGGTGTCATGAGAATGGAAGACATTGTTAAATATACGTTAAAATACATCAAATATAAATAAAAGTAAAAAAATAATTGCACTGCGCTCAAATGTGTGTAGCATTTATCTATTCTTCCACCAAAGTCAACTCAGGATTTTAAAACCTACATATATAATATAAAAAATGTCATCAAAAAATGTTACTAGTCTGAAAAATAACTAGTACAAACTAGCAAATGGGTATTCCATTACCCACAGAAACTTATGAAACTTTAGAATTGCCTCACACTGGACGGTAAGCAAACATACTTAAATAAGTGTTGTCGCACATGCACGGCTAATATTCATATTCATACATACAACTCTTATGCCCTCACATCCCCTATATTACACCCGCATTGGTACTTGAATGGCAAAAGGAACGGTTAAGTTAGTGCCACAAATTCCAGAAATATGTTGTGTTACGTAGTACCCTCATATACCGTACTACCTCAGGGTTTAAAGGAGTATTAGTACGGTCCATACATATCTCCATACCCCTCACTCTCTTATTCATGAAATGCGTAAAAGCATGCGTACTTGTATAATAGGTTTAGGGAAGAGGCATGTATAATATATTTCTGGAGCTTCAATTCGAAAACCAACAAAGGATCTCATCCTTGTAGTTTTATTAAACATGTGTAGAAAATACGGCTAAATGGCCCAACATCAGAGGGATCTGATAAAATGCAGCCGATGTCATACTATATCTAAAACATGATTAAACTCGACACATAAGGAGTCAAGCAGGGATCAAGTAAAAAGAGAGTCATACGGACCCCAAGCTTCAAGTGTGTCGATACATCTACGGCAAACTCGAACTCTGTAACCTACATCCAAAACCCACTACTAAGTAAAATTCTAACATTTCTATATGATGCATGCTCGTGTTGTGTGCTCACATCATCAATACTTCCTAATAAATAAGACAATGCTAAATAAACCTACAACTAAACATTTAGGATAAAAATTGAGAAATAAAAAAATAAATAACTAATAAATAAATAAATAATAATTAATTAAATACACTCATGAATAAATAGAAAAATAATAAATACATGAAAATAATAATACTCTAATCATAAAGTAATAATATGATTATGCTATATAAATACAAGGCTAAGCACGAGCAAATATCACATATACTTTTGTTTGCTCGTGCTAGTAAATATATAAATAATTAAATAAATAAATACATAATTATTCTATAAATAGATAAATAAATTAACAATTGGTTAATTTTAATTGATCATGAATAATATTAATATCATTTTAATATAATACAAAATACATAATTAAATGCTAACATGCACGTAACAAAAAAATAAATAAATAAACAAGTAAATAAATGTAAATTATTAAATATAATAAGACTAATATTCATATGTAAATATAATATTAATAATAACAAATAATCATGTTAACATTCATCAAATACGAAAAATATATAAATAAAAATAAATAAACAATAATGAATAAATAGATAAATAAATAAAACACTCATAATATCAAAATATGCTAAATAATGTAAATATCTATCTAAACTAATGTAAGAGTTCTCAAATTATCAAAAATAGTGCAAAAACGGATGAAAACGGCCTGTAAATGACTAAACCAGGTCAACTGAGCTGAACCAAATAGAGTTGGGCCGAGTCAACTTGGTCTCGGTTAAATAAACTGCTGGGCTAGGTCAACTGGGCGAGTCTGAACTAATGGACACAGACACACGGGCCGGACAGGGCTGCCGTTGCTCGTCGCCCGAAAATTCTGACGGCAACGTGGCCAGGGTCCCCGCCGGTCGGGAAGGCGGAGGTGCTGGTTGTGACAACTGGTAGGGTCCGACTGTTTGCTAGCCAAAAAACAGCCGAAAAGATGGCAGAATCGACACAGGTGTGGCAGGGTTGCTGACAGCTTTCATGCCGCAGCTATAGTCGTAGGTGGTCGCAAAATGGAGATCTCGGCAAGATGAATTTGTGTGGGTGATCAGATTGCTAGGAGTTGCCCGCCAACGTCGAAAAATGGCCTGAAAGGGTGGCAGCAGCAAAAACCGGCTTCAAAAACTCCCTCACCGCTGGCGACTGTGGCAGCGCCAATGCTTGTAAGTGGTATGAATGGAACTCCGGTCGCGAGGCGGTCATGGGGGTGTCTTTTCGGTGGCCAGGGGCGAGGCGGAAAGTCACCGATAGAAAGCCAAAGTGGCAATGGCGCTATGGGTGTAGAGCTCAAAATTGTGGGAAATATCTGGAAATCAATGGGAGGAAGCTAGGGCTGATGTGGATCTTACCACATGGCATGATCAAAATGCCCAACATCTCGTGGTCTAGTGGGACCCACTTATGGGTATATCCAATATACATATTGACGGAACGCTCGGATCGAGACCGTCTAAAATATAAACTGACTCGAATCCTAAAATTGATTTTATAGTTGAGAATCAAGTCAAAAAGGCTAAATGAGCCTCGAACCCTAACCTCAATCGGGTAAAAAAATCTGTGACTCAATCAAATTGGGCCTACAGGGGCAAGTTGGTAGTCATGAAATCCCTAAGCTGCATGCAAATGAGATACCCTAAAAATTCCTAATGGATACTAAACGCTGCAGCGGCCTAAATCAAAGCCTAAAACCCTGGCTAACTCATAGAAATCATCTATATACCTTGCGTATACACAAATAATTCATGCTATGCTCAGTTACTATAATATACTCATACAGCCATATGGGCCCATATTCATAGTTTGAAAATTTGTTTGGCTCGGGTTTGCTTGAATAGACTAGAGACTAGCCCGAACAGGGCAAACTACAAGCAGGTAAAACCCTAACCCAAAGCTGAGTTTTACAAAGCCAGTTGATATGTTTCTTCTATGTATTTAAGTATTGGATGTGTGCTTATATAGATATATTCATTTGATGCATATAAGATGTATTTATTTTTGGTTTTGTAACAACAACTCATATATGATAACAGGTCCTTAGCGGGACACAAATTTTAGGTTCTAGCAATCACTTTTGGTGTGCTTAATTTTCGATTTGTCTACTTACATGTATTTAATTCTTACTTTGTGATGGTTGTTTTCATACGTAACTTTTTTTTGGTTCATGTACGCATCTATTACTCCTTTTGTTGAGTTTGTGGCTATGTATCTAGTTCGTGTCTTTCATTCTCGAGTCATCTTGAGGGTTGATTCGATTTGTTTTTAATTTGAGTGTTATAGATTAATCAATTTTTGCATGTCTTGACTCGCTTGTAACATATATGATCCGGTTTGAGATTGAATTGGATTAGGATGTTACAATTTCCTTCTCAATAAATTAAGATAATTAAATAATTATGTTAAATATTAAATTGAGTACTTGTTAGAAGAAATTTAATATTTTAAGTAAAAATTTTAAATTTTTTTTGTAAATACATTATAGACTTTTGCCATTAACACTTTACTTTAAAAGCAACTTGGTAATTTTTTATTATTTATTTTATCACTTGTTAATTTGGTAGAAAATTTTATAAACATTTTATATTATTTTAATTTGGAATGGTTGTAAAATAGTAAACCGGCTGACTATTTATAAACCTAAATTTATAGGTTAATTAAATTTGTGTGCATAAAGTTGCATAGAGTGAGTGTGAAAATAACCTAAAAAAAAAGAAAAGAAAAAGTAGAAAAGAAAGACAGATATGAACCTAATGAACGACTCCAATATTATTTCATGTAACTTACTCTCTGTGTATTTGTATGTAAGCTCCAACTGAAGACTCAGTACTTAAGATTTTCTCTTTTGTGTCAGCTGAAGTCCTCCTGCATACTTGATCAGTATGATTAATATAGCGTCTCTTTAATGTCTTCGCATATATTCGACCGTACGCATGCCTTCAAATAATTTAATTTATTATGTTGGAAAAAATAATTTAATTTATCGCTTTATTATATTGGGTCCGGGTGTGGGTGTGGATGCACGCACGTGGAGATGCTCAAGTGTAGTATACAGGTAGATGGACGTGTGGGGGACGGGAGTTCATAACTAAGGACGAATATCAATCAACAAAGAATAATTTTCCTGGTGAAAGGACCATTACCTTTGACGTGTTAAGTTTAAACACTTCTCTTATGAAATTACAAAAATATTTTCTATGGTGGTGTGTGCATGTTTTTTGATGGCTGTCCGACGTGGGCAAAAATCCTAGTCCACAGACCAGCAAATTGTAACTCGCACAGACGTACCTTAGTGTGCTTGTGTAAAATATAAAAAATAATCTGATTTAAAATAAATATCAAAACTAATCACATGCTCATTGAACCGAGAGACCCAAAGAATGCAGTGTTCTTGTGGGAGCTCCACTTCCACAAACCTTATAAATACAAAACTTGTAATGCATGTGTTTATATACGGCCGGCGTCAAAGTGGGATATATATATAGTCAAATCCCACCTTAAACGTGCTATATATATGTATGTAACGAGAGAAAACAACCACCACCGACCCAATATTGAAAGAAAAATATTAGTCTAAATACAATACAGAAGTACTGGCCATAGAGCGCAAATCAAATAACAGTCGAGGTAGGTATGCCCCTAGCAGTCCAACTTATGCACAAAAGCAGAAAAGAAAGATACACAAAGGAAATGAGCAAGTAAGATTAAAATATAAAATCACTGCAAATGTTTTCGTCACCAGTACAATAAAGCATGAACCATCTATCTAGTTTATATAAAGTAGACTCGCTTGATCGAAAAAGTAGGAAGCCCACTCCCACTAGAGATTATATATCCCAACATCGACAGATCCTGCCCAACAAACACCAAATAAACCATTCAATAACCATATCAACTCATCCCCATTCTGATTATTATATATAACAGCTTCCAAAGTAGCTAGTTAGGGTTAGCTGTCCTTCTAAAGAGCCTTTCCCTCCTTTTTGCGCATATAACTGTGTGTATTCTCTCTGTAGATCATGTCTACACCATCAAAGACAAGCATGAGTTCCTCCAAACTGCAGGTGGATGACATGAATGAAGAAAAATACTTGGGAAGAGAGAGCAAGAAATCGTCAGTTGCTTCAATATTCAGATATGCAGACTGGGTAGACTTGCAGCTCATGTTTTTGGGTACTCTTGGAGCAATTGGTGATGGCATGTCTACTAATGTGCTCTTGGTCTTTGCTAGCCGATTGATGAACAGCTTAGGCTATGGTAATAACAACAATGCTACAGGCTATGGCAACGTCATGCATGAGGTTGAAAAAGTAACACATCCTTTCACTGCTCTATTCTACCAGTACTTTGAGCTACTTTACAAGCTAATGTGCGACCAATATCTTAATTTACTTGTCACTTGTGTGCAACGCAGTGTGTTTTAGCCTTTGTGTACTTGGCATTGACAGTCTTCATGTTGGCCTTCCTGGGTAATTAACTATAAGTAATTGATATTTCTTTTATCTTGGCATATAAGTGGTATGTTCATGAGTAAAATTAAGCAGGGTAAATAATTAGGTAAATATTGATTTTTCTTATTCTCAATCAATTAATATTGATTGATTGTATGCAGAAGGGTATTGTTGGAGCAAAACTAGTGAGAGGCAGGTATTGAAAATTCGGTACAAGTATCTGGAGGCTGTTCTTAGGCAAGAGGTTGGGTTCTTTGATTCTGAAGAAGCGACCACATCGGAGATCATTGATAGCATTTCCAAAGGCACTTCTCTAATCCAAGAGGTTCTGAGTGAGAAGGTAAAAAAGTTAATCTAATTCAATAAAAATTAAGAACTGAACATTATAATCATATAATTGTTTCACATATATTAATATATTGGACACTTTTTACTAACGCTAATATAAGTTTATGCCATGATCTAATTAAACGCATCTCACATATTTTTATCTTTTCATTATCATCATCAAGATAATAGAGATGTGATTCCAATGGTGTATGTATCTAATTTGAGCATTCAGAGAAAAAATTAGCCTTTCGTTTTAATGTCATAATATATTGTATGCAGCAGGCTGGCTAATTATTTGACTGATAATCATTAGTCAAGACATCTTCTAAATACTATTATTGAATAATTAGTAAGAATTAAAAAGATCAGATTTTGGTTCTTATCTGATCAAAATTTGGATGATCTTTTTCAAAGTATATTACTTTCCGTGGATCAAATTATGAAGGTAGTACATTCTTGAAATTTTTAATTCAAATAAATGTATGAAAAGAAGAGTCTGAATAAAAGGAGAGTTTATCTCCTTGAGCTCTTTTCTGTCTAATCAGTAACAATATTCCTTCCATTTTACTCATGAAAAAGCACTTTTTCTTTTTCCCCTCAAAAAGAAATGAAACAATCTTTTCTTATGTACTCTGCAATAACTAATCATATATTTTTCTTGTGGAAATAAGGTCAATGGAACCGTGGTTGATGGGTTGATGATCATAATTTTTTTTAAAAAATCTAGCTAACATCGGAGCTCATATTGTTAATTGAATACCAACCCACAAGCTTTTGTATCATGCCAGTCGTTTTCTTCTTAGGTTCTATCCAATTACAAATAGTAAATGTTAATAGTCAAATGTCTTTCTTGATGTCCTCATCGTCCTATATTCGAGTTTGGTACCAGCAATGCAATAGAGTTCAATTTTATCTAAATAATTGCTGTATATATAAAAGATGGTTAGTTTCCTTCTTATATCAATTACTTTCAAATTTTGCAATGTTTGTTTTGTCCTATATATACTAATTTTACAAGAAACTGTAAAACAAATTCTGGTCTTTTTAGTTAATGGATACAGTAATTTAAAACTTAATTTCAACATAATATTAACTAACATAAACATTTAGTTGTTTTACTTATATTCAAATGCTTCTTCATATATACCTAAAAATTTTCCTTTCCTTTATAATTAACAGGTGCCCATATTTCTGATGCACTCATCGGCGTTCATATCCGGACTGGCATTCGCCTTCTACTTCTCATGGAGGCTGTCTCTGGTGGCCATGCCTCTCCTAACATTTCTTATCATTCCGGGCCTTCTCTATGGCAAATTTCTAATGTACCTATCACAAAAGTCCCACCGAGAGTACAGCAAAGCCAACACCATAGTAGAGCAAGCTCTTAGCTCAATAAGAACAGTCTTTGCTTTCACGGCCGAGAAGAGAATTGTGGCTAGGTATTCTGCGGTGTTGGATAGAATTTCCAAGCTTGGTTTGGCACAAGGATTGGCAAAAGGCGTGGCAGTCGGGAGCACCGGCCTGTCTTTTGCAATATGGGCATTCATGGCCTGGTTCGGTGGCAGACTTGTCATGTTCAAGGGGGAAAGTGGAGGGAGGATATATGCTGCTGGGATATCCTTCATCTTGGGTGGATTGTAAGTAGCAGCTAAATTCTTTTTTATTCTAGGAATGGCTTAATTTTATTTCTACTGAATTGATTGATTAACTATAATTAATATATATATAATTGTAATATACAAAAAAATAATATAATGTGAACCTTTTTTAAATATGAACATTATGAAATTACATTATGATCGCTAATTTTTCTTCTAATGTTTTAGATTGTGAAGTTATGAGTGAGTAGTCATGCATAATTCTATCAATGATTACCCACTATAATTAGATGAAATATTTATAAAATTCACACTTAAATAAATATTCACACTTTATTATTTTCGTGTATATATATATATATATATATATGCGCGCGCGGGGGTATGCGTGTGTTTCTAAACCTTCTAAAATGGCTAGTTATATTTAGTTGAAGCTCATGGTCTCATTGTTAATTGGTATTAGAGTTAACCGTTAATTGGTATTAGAGCTAACCCACAGTTGAAAACTATTAGGGCCCATTTATAAATATCTCAAAATTAAAAAACCTATGCATGTTGGATATAGGGCTCGTGGACCGTCCATGTTTAAATAGTTTTACAACTGTAGAAGATGAGTGATGTCTTACATATAGTCTGTTCATACGCCTTAATAACATTTTTGGAATCAAACTCATAGACACAAAATTTACAAGTGTGAATGAGATATCCTATTAAATTGAGTGGTCTGTGCTCTAGATTGGCGCTTACAAGTTCATTTACTTTCTCTTTTAAAGCTGTATAGCTCTATAGCTCGCGGTAGCTCTTCATCTTTAACCCATCATTGCATCCACCTCAACACCTAACTACAAAATTACTATATATAATATCTCAAGTTATTGAGATATAATTTATTAAAAAGTATTTTTTATTTAATTTCAAAATCTACCGATCAGAAGTATCAGGAAAAATTTACTACAATATATCAGGAGGATCTCAACAATAACTAGTGAGATATAGTTTATTACAAAACATTTCGTTTTATTCAATCTCAAAATCTACAAAAAACTGCCATAAATATATATGATCTTATATTTATTTTTATTTAATTTTCATTTGTTTAAAAAATCTATCATTGATATATGATCTCTATAAGATGATGTATAATAGAAATCCAAGGTACAGGGTTTATTTATAAAGTTTTAATAATTAAGTGGAACATTTCTAGCCTTGTCCCCATTGGCTTACACCTTCATTTGGGATACCCTCTCTTTTCAGAGCTCTAGGGTTCAATTCTCGCAATGGGTGAGCTGGGGATGAGCATTCGGTCGAAAAGACCGAACTAAATTAACTAAATTTTCTTCACCAGCCGGATTTTGTAATTGTACCTGAATTAAGTTACTCTTAGAATTGAACTAAACTGAAATGAACCAAGCATTTTGAATAATTTAGTTTCGTAACCGAATTAGATTATAAGTTATAAAAAAATGTTTAATTATTTAATTAAAATTATATCATTATTTTAGTTAACATAACTAATTAATGAGTAATATTAAATGTATATATCATATTAAATAAGTATGATTTAATTATATAAATATTATAACTTCATAATAATTAATATAAAATAACAAATTTGGGATTTTTTAAAAAATTTCGGTTAATTTAATTAGGTAATTTTCTAAACTGAAATATCAATATATATATATATATATATATATATTGGTTTCCCTACGGCCCAAAACAAAGTTGAATCGAACTATTTTGAAACTGAACCAAATTATTAATTTAGGTTTGGTTTGTTTCGATTTTTGTTTTTACTAAGTTTTGCTCACCGCTAAGGCGAACTTTCAATCCTAGTCCTTTGACCTCCCTTGCTGATCTTGGGGACTGTTAATAAATACTAATACTAAGTACTAACGAGGTAGTGTGTGTAACCTCCTTCTTTGTGTGTATAATCTCAACTTCTTAGAAGAAATAAACCTGAGAGATCTTTTATAACTCTTTTTCAACTTACAGAGAAAAAAGACGTTAATATAGCAAAAGAATTACCTAATCATTACCGGTTCTAAGTACAGACAAAGGCAAAGAGGTATCAATAATGATGCTCGTTCCTTATCCTTCTGGTAAGAGAGTGAAGTGAATTTGGCAAACCAAACCCTCAGACTGGCCTATATTTGACTTTCTTGATCTTTCATGTTATGACAAATCCATATACTTGACATTACGAGGTTATATTTCAGTTTCTAATTCATTCAAAAATACATTCTTCACGTTCATACGGTGAACAAACTATTGTGAACACTTAGCAACAGCTATTACTATAAGCCTCGTTGTTGCTGATTTAACATGGGAAATTTTTTTGGAAAGGTGAACATCCTCTTGTTAATTATATTTACAAATCATAGTTTAACAATTTGGAAGTTAGACTCGACTTAGTAAGCTATGCAGTATAATTGTTATAGAGTCGACTATAAGTTGATTTGTAGTCATTTATATCAAATTTTCAATTCAACAGGCAAAAAGATGTATCAAATTAGAAGATATTATCTCTTATGACACTTGAAATTAATAAATATATGATCTGTGTTACTTTAGCATATTAATTTAACTAAACTAAAGGAAAAATATTATATTTTCAAAACTTTTATACTTTGATTTGGAGAGACTCAAGGAGACTAGAGAGTCAATAATAAAATCAGTCAAAAAGAAATTATTGGAGTAAAATCAAACCGTGGAGTGGAATCTTCTTGGTGAGCTTTTTGATTCAAAAATGAGTTTTAAAATTACGTTAGAACAACAAACCTAGCTTGAATCTTACCAATAATCTCTGTTATTCATAGATCCCAAAATGGGAAGTCTTGTGGCTTTTCAAGCCAATAGACTTAACACACACAGCTTATGCATTTGTATTTAGTATTTGCTAATCTATAAAACTTGTTTATGAAAACTAGATACAATGGCTGGATTAAGCTTAACCAGTAAATCATTATAACTACATATATATATAGCTTAATTACAAAGTAAACAAAAAACACAAAATTTTACAACTCAAAACAGATGCACTCACGTTCACATCATAAAACCACTTCTCTTCAATTTTATACGTCAAATTATGAGCACTTTTTTAACACCATGTAAGAGTTTTATACGTTATACGTCAGCTATTTAATAAGTTACAATGGTTTTTCTTTTCCAGGTAATTAATAGGTGATAGTAGTTTTGAAGTCATAATTAAGTATTAACATGTGAGCAAAATGTTAACCCCCTACCTCTAAACTAGGTATTCTAGATACTTTTACGCTTCATTTGGTTAGCATGAAAGAAATATAAATAATGTCAACTTGTTAATATTAGTATATATACAATATATTTTTTAAAAAATTAGAACTTTTACATTTTATTTTGTGTTCAGATAAATTAAGATTTCCTTATGTAATTCACCTGTATGCTCTACCTATGATAATCATGATTATTTTATACTTTCTTGAATATAATCATACTTATTTGTATAAAAAATAATTAACATAATAATATTTATTATAAAAAATATATTAAATAGTTACTTTTGGTAAGGTTGACTATTTAAAATTTTTTATCTCAAATAAAGATACACAGTAAAATTTAAAGTGAACTACCCGTCATATAATATATAAGTTACACATCTAATTTAAACATTTTTTTAGTGATTTCTTGGTAACGAGATTTATACGCAAAGAAAGTAGATTATTTAAGTAGAGGTTGATGAATATTTAAAATTTTTTGACATCAATATGCGTATTTTCAGAGTATTAAAGAAATGCACCAATTTAAAAATATTTTAAATTAAATTAGTTTTTATAACAATTACTTTTCACTACTATTTTCATGAATTTTCGTACTGCATCACCAAAATAATACCGGTAGCCCCACCTTAGGAGGAAATTATTAGAAAAATAGCCACTAAATTACCACAAAAAAAAAGAGTGATTTTCCTAAATCATACGTAAGTGTCAATGCCACCCAACCCCCTTTTTTTAGCGACATCAAAAGTTGTACATACTACATATAGCACACAATTCATTGGCTAATTTCATGTTAAATTGTTTTTTTCCCTTTAAATTGTGATGCATTCCCTGGATTAGAAAAAAAGATGACGCTTTTTTATTTTTTCCAACACAAATGTTGACACACTCTGGTAAAATGCATGCAGAGCGTTGGGGATGGCCATCCCGGAGATCAAACACTTCACAGAAGCCGCAACAGCCGCGGCCGCGATCTTCCACAGTATCGACCGCGTCCCCCTCATCGACGCCGACGACAACACCGGCCGAGTCCTCGACCACGTCTGCGGTGAGGTCCGATTCGAAACGGTAAGATTCGCCTACCCTTCCCGCCCCGACCACACCGTCCTCCACGACTTCAATCTCATCGTCCCCGCCGGCCAGACCGTGGCCCTCGTCGGATCCAGCGGCAGCGGCAAGTCCACCGCCGTCGCCCTCCTCCAACGCTTCTACGACGCCGACCAAGGGTCGGTGAGCATCGACGGCGTCGATCTGAGAACGCTGCAGTTGAAGTGGATAAGGGGAAGATGGGGCTGGTCAGCCAAGACCATGCGCTGTTCGGGACGTCCATCAAGGAGAACATCATGTTCGGGAAGCCGGACGCGACCATGGACGAGGTGGTGGCGGCGGCCACGACTGCGAATGCGCATAGCTTCATCAGACAGCTGCCAAATGGGTACGAGACGAAGGTCGGGGAGAGGGAGGCCTGCTGTCGGGCGGGCAGAAGCAGCGGATAGCCATTGCCAGGGCTGTGATTAAGAACCCAGCGATCCTGTTGTTGGACGAGGCGACCAGTGCGTTGGACTCCGAGTCGGAACAGCTGGTGCAGATTGCTCTCGACCAAGCTTCCATGGGGAGAACCACTCTGGTAACACTTGTTTGATCAGTAATTGAGATCATGTTTTTCTTTCTTAAAATCCATCATTTGCTATCATTGCTTCATTTTACTATAAATTTTTTTAGAGACAATGTTACAAAGTTTTAACCCTCTGAAGCTCTTTTGGAACAAACTTGAAGGTAGTGGCGCACAAATTATCAACTGTAAAGAACGCAAATGAGATAGCAGTAATGAGCGAAGGGCGAGTGGTGGAGAGAGGATCCCACGTTCAACTCATCCACCGCCCCAACGGCCACTACGCTTGCCTCGTCAAGCTCAGCACCGACGACGCCGACCCCCACTCCGCCCCCGACACCCGCGCCTCCTCCGCCGCCCGCAGCAGCCCCGGGCGCGCTACCACCCCCACCTCCTTCCCCACCACCCCTCACCCCGCCGACCGGCCCTCCTCCCCCCTGCAACTTCCCCCACCCCGGCCCCTTCCTTTAAACGCCTCCTCTCCCTCAACGCCCCCGAGTGGAAGCACGCCACTGCTGGCGGCCTCTCCGCTGCCGCCTTCGGCGCCGTGCAGCCAGTGTACGCCCTGACCATCGGCGGCATGATCGCGGCGTTCTTTGCGCCGACCCACGACGAGATGCGGGCGCGGATTTGGACCTACTCGTTCATCTTCTCCGGCCTCGCCGCGGCGTCGATCGTGTTCAACCTGTGCCAGCACTACTGCTTCGCGTACATGGGGGAGAGGCTGACCCGTCGGATCCGGGTGTGGATGCTGGAGAAGATCTTGAGCTTCGAGGCCGCCTGGTTCGACGAGGAGGCGAACTCCAGCGGGGTGCTTTGTTCCCGGCTGAGCCACGACGCTGCCATGGTGAAGTCGCTCATTGCGGACCGGGTCTCGCTTCTCGTGCAGACGGCGTCCGCCGTCTCGGTCGCGATGGTGATCGGTCTCGTCGTCGCTTGGAAGCTGGCGCTAGTGATGATCGCGGTGCAGCCGCTCACCATTCTCTGCTTCTACACCAAGAAGGTGTTGTTGTCGAGCTTGACGGTGGACCTGCTCAAGGCGCAGGGGAGGAGCACCCAGGTAGCGGCGGAGGCGGTCTGCAACCACAGGGTGGTGAGCTCGTTCGGGTGCGGGGGAAGGTGTTGAAGATCTTTGGCGATGCGCAGGTGGAGCCCAAGAGGGCAGCGAGGAAGAGGGCTTGGTTGGCGGGGATGGGAATGGGGTCGGCCCAGTCTTTGACGTATTTGTGCTGGGCGCTCGATTTCTGGTACGGCGGCCGGCTTGTCCAGTCCCAAGATATCTCCGCCGGCGATGTGTTCAAGACGTTCTTCGTGTTGGTCAGTACTGGGAAGGTGATCGCTGATGCTGGGAGCATGACCTCGGACCTAGCAAAGGGCGCCGCCGCCGTTGCCTCTGTCTTTGACATCCTCGACCGCCGATCAAACATGCAGGTCCCAGACCGCTCCGATCTGGTAAATGAATCGACATATATCAATCTTTTCTATACGATGGAACGGAGTTTAGCACTGATCTGCCTTGTAGGGAAGGGAAGGAGGTAAAGTGCCAAGCATACAAGTGACCGGAGGCAGCAAGCTTGAGAGAATCCATGGCAGCATAGAACTGAAGAAGGTGGAGTTCGCGTACCCATCCCGACCACAAACGCTCGTGCTCAAGGGATTCAACCTGGAGGTGAAGGCAGGGAGAAGCGTTGCGCTGGTGGGCCGGAGCGGGAGCGGGAAGTCGACGGTGATCGGCCTGCTGCAGCGCTTCTACGACGTGCGGCTCGGGTCTGTGTGCGTAGACGGCGTCGACATCCGACAGCTTGACGTAGCTTGGTATCGAGGTCACATGGCTCTCGTGAGCCAAGATCCGGTCATCTTCTCCGGTCGCATCCGGGACAACATACTATACGGCAAGCCGGAGGCGGCGGAGGAAGAGGTCATGGAGGCTGCAATGGCTGCCAACGCTCATGGCTTCATCTCGTAAGTAAAACCCTCAAAAGCTCAACACATTGTAAGTTCTAACCAAGAAATCAATAATTCCTTGCTGGGTAATGTTCAGATCGATGAAAGATGGGTACGAGACGGAGTGTGGAGAAAGGGGAGTGCAGCTTTCCGGTGGGCAGAAACAGAGGATAGCCATAGCCAGAGCGATCATTAGGAAGCCGACGATTTTGCTGCTGGACGAGGCGACGAGCGCGCTAGACGTGCAGTCGGAGCAGGTAGTCCAGGAGGCGCTGGATCGGATAATGGTGGGGAGGACGACGGTGGTGGTGGCGCATCGGCTCAACACGATCAAGCATCTGGACATGATCGCTTACGTTGCCGAAGGAAAAGTGGTGGAACATGGAAGCTACTCCCAGCTCAAGAGCAAGAGGGGGGCCTTCTTCAGTCTTGCCAGCCTTCAAGTGTAACCCTTGTCTTTTCTTAAAAAATAAAAAAACTGCCTGTATGTATGTTAAATAGGGGCAAATTGGGTGTTTACATTAATTATGATAATAAATTATTCTGATTGTATATTTTATGAAACAATAATTTTGAAAAGAAAGGTGACAATAAGTCGAAATTTATGACTGGAGAGTATTATAATGTATTTACTGAAGAATGGAGTTTTAACTGACAACTTTGCCCCTCAGCCACTGTGTCAAGCTAGGATTTGTTTATGTTTTTAAACCCCGGCCAGGTTAGAGAGATTTGATCGGAGAAGTAAAGCAACCGTTATGAAGAAGATCGTCATTTTGCCAAAGAAGTGAAAGAGTTTGATATTACAAACATAGTCTAATTTTGTAGATAGTTTTGACTTAAAAAAGATAGATTATAATAATTTAATATCTTATATAGATTTTAATGATAAAGATGGATTAATTAAATGAGGAGAAAAACTTTAATGATTATATTTATTTTTATTATTTTTATATTTTAATTTGTTGAAACTCTAACTTTTTCAAAAAGTAACTTTTATTGTCCTTGTTATTAATTATTGGCAAGATTTCACGCCTAAGTAAAACCTATATCAGAGATAAACTTTAAGTTTATAGGTAAATTTTTATTAAATAATTGGATAAATTATAATTAAATAATATTTTTGAGTGATATTCCAATTTTAATCATATATTCTAATTTAATGATAAGATAAACTATAATAATTTTTATTATTTATTTTTATTTTTTTATATTTTGATTGGTTAAAAATCTTGTAATTTTAATCTCGGTCCAATTTTAAGCTTCCCTGTTATTAATATTAGTAGATGTAGATGGGTAAAGAAGCATGTTTATATGAATGAGAGCTGAGAAAATCTACCCATAGGGATATTTGATGATTATCAATATTTATTTGGGAATAATAAAAATTAAAAACTATATTTATAATATTACAATTCAACTGCAAATTATTGGACCAAATCATTTATTTAAAAGTGGTTATAGATCATACCCTATAAGGCATTTAATAGGAGACTAATTTGTATGCAATATTACAAACCACCGACTTTAAAAGATTCCTTTTTCAAAACTAACATTCGTCCATGTAGTCTATTTTGGCTAATGCCTCATAAGTTATTTCTTTAAAAGTTGTTGACTAAAGTTAAAAATATATAAACATATTCTCACTAATTTACTTATAGATCTAGCGGTGCTGATAGCTCAATAAAATTTAAATTTGCTTGATTCAAGTCTACTTGATTCGAGTCGAAGTTCTACTCAAGCTTGATCAAACAAGCACAAGCACATGACCTACATTTGACTCCACTCGACTAGACAAAAGCTTGATATTGTACATTAAACGCAATGTTTTATATGTTTTTATATAGTCATTTATATAGATTATAGAAAATTATAATTATAATCATGCATAAATATCAAATAATTGTAGATATAAATGAATGCGACTTGGAAGTCTACCCATAGGGATATTTGATCATTATTGATATTTTTTTCGGTATAATACAAACAATATTTATAACATCCCAGCCAAAAGTGTAAGCTAATGAGCTAAATTATTTATTTAAAAGTAATTTACAAAAGTTAAAGATTTATAATTCATTCTCACTTATTAACAAGATTTTAACCTATTAGGTATTAAATGTGAGACTAAGTTATATACTTATAAATATAATCTTACCATATTAGATATTAGATATAGGACTAAATTGTACAACTCAAGTACAAATTATTCAACCAAATCATTTATTTAAACGTGGTCTTAGATATTACCCCATATGGCATATAATATGAGACTAATTTTTAGATGATATTACAATCCAATAATCTTCAAAGTATTCCTTTTTCGAAACTAACATTCATTTAGTATAGCCCACTGTTCGCTAAAATTTTTTTTCAAAATTATTTAATCAAAGTTGAAGATATAAAAGTACATTATCACAATTTTGTAACACCTTGCCTAGAAAACACAACATGAACCGAGGGTTACCCAAGAATCAAACTCAAACCCCAATAAAAGAGAAAGTTTGGAGCACAAATATTAAATAAAATAATTGATTAACATGCACAATGGAAGTAATAATTTTGTATTAGGCAAAAGTTAAATTTATTAGCAATCGCAAATATTTATAGTGCCCTACTAGAAACATTCCAAATTATAATTACTGAAATCTCATAAACCTAACCACGTTATACTGTCATGTAATATAATATCTCAAGTCATATATATAAATAAAAAAAAACAAGAAAAGTCCACTAATAAAGATAATAGATATGTCCATCCACTGGAGCTCCCTTGGTCCCCACTAAACCTCTTGTCCTAAGTTCACATTTGTGAATACAATTTTGCATAAGTGATAAAATTACTAAGTCCCTACAACCAAAATGAACAATATAAACAACAAAATAGAATATAAGAGTTTACGTCTAACCCATGTTCTAGTAGAGTGGCCACTTTGCGAAAGAGTATTTAACCATGTATAACCATAAGCGTTACCCTTACCTAAAGGAGACAATAGACTTAGGTCCTCACCCAGACTTCGATCTTAGAGTACATATTGGGCTACTTTATATTCCTTGGACATTGTGACCTTTTATTTTTTGTAGTGAGCCTTCCACTATGGTGTAATAAGTCTTACACCACAGTCATATATTTTTATTTGGTAGAAGAAACCCAACATTTTTACCTTTAATGCTAATGTTGTGACTACACCATTTACCTGACTAATCAACAACAACTAGTGTTCATCTAACATCATAAAGATTATGCGTACCTCAATCTTTGGATATTATCTTTCCCCTTGACTAGCTCTTAGATAACACCTAAATGACAATAATCGATACACATTATTAACAAAAAATAATAATTATTTGCCATGTATGCACTAACACTTAAAAGCTTTAACAAGTACCTTTTCCATCTTGAGAATAAGTAATTCATTGAGACATATGTCACATATTAACTCATTAATAATGCCAAACAATCATAATCAAAATATTAAATATTATTAAATAATTAATTATAGTTTAAATTAATAAATGCCAAAAATTGTATGAGGTGGTTGGGCATTCTATCACCTAGTGCTCAGGAACTCTAATTGTCTTTTAAAAGTGATTGAACGCTAGGGTGCTTAGTTTCTTGGTGCTCACACGTTCTGCCTCTTTCCCCCAAATGTAGTTTCCACACATGTCGTATGCTTGAGTGCTGGCTTTTCTAGCACTCGGTGTAAAACCCTAGCTTTTGGTTAGCGTTTTACCTACTTATAATTTTGCCCGGTTTGGGTCACTCTAGAGTTGCCTTGACCAAGCTCTAGCCAGATCAGTTTTTAGGACATGAGTATGGTGCCTAGATGGCCGTATGAACATGTTATAATGGCTGAGTATAACCGACATGCAGATGATAGCTTTAGTTAGTATACAATAGAGCAAGACTTATAAGTGTATGCACGAGGTATACAAATGATATTTATGTCTTAGTCAGGGTTTTATGCCTAGATCTAGGCCGTTGGAATGTTTAGTATTCATTTGAGATTTTTAGGGCATCTCATTTACATGCATCGCAAGGATTTTGAATCATTGGATTGCCCCTGTGGGTCCAGCTTGATTGAGTCATAGGTTTTCACCCGATTGAGTTCAGATTGTGCCACGTGGCAAGATCAGAGTCGTCACTTTTAGGACTCAAATTAGTTTGACTTTGAATGGTCTCAATCCAAACTTTTCGTGTATGTATATATATATATATATATATATATATATATATATATATTGCATATACTCATAGGTGGGTCCCACTAGGCCACTAGTTGTAGGATGTTCAGATCATGCCACATAGCAAGATTAGAGCAGCCCATGTTAGCCCTAGCTTCACCCAGCTATTTTTTAGAGATTTCCCACAATTATAGATAATTTTCACCGCTAGCGGCGCCGCCACTTTGGCTCACCACCAGCGAGTCTCTGGCCTTTCCCAGGCTACCAAACTTGCACCGCCATGTCCAACTCATGGCAGGCTTTCAATCCATACCTAGCTTTGGCATTGGTGCGGCCACAATAGCCGTCGGAGGCGGCACTTTACCTGTAGTTGCCACCATTGCAGCTACTCTTCGAACCATTTTCCCGCTTCGGCAAGGCACCTCCGACTGATCTGACCACCTAAACAGCTTTCTTTCCATCGAGATCTTCATTGTGAGACCACCCATACCAACCGTTGTGGCTGCGATCGCCAACTTCGTCATTGCCACACTCGGCGATAGATTCTATCCCCTTTCTAGCCATTTTCAAGCAAATAGCTGGTTGGACCTTGTCGATAGTCACCGCCAGCACCTCTGCCTTAATGTCCTTTGTCGATTGCAACCAGTGACAGCCTCTAACACATCACTATCGTCATTTTCTAGTGGTTGGCACTACCTGTCCCGTCGGACTCGTTTGCCTCCATCGCGTCTGCTTGCCTGAGTCCCTATTCACTCATTTGCGTTCGCCTTCTTGCCCGTGTCTATGTCTGCGTCCACGTTCAACAATCTAACCCAGCCCAAGTTTCCGAGTCCACTAGTTTATTTGACCCATACCAAGTTAACTTTACTGACCCGGTTTGGTTCAGTGTGTCAACCAGGTTTAGCTTATTTTTAGCTCATTTTCCACCATTTTCAGTAATTCAAGAACTATGCATATTCATATTATTTTGCAGATTCTGATCTTACGAGTGTTTTTATTTATTTATTTATTGATTGATTTATTCATTTACTTAATTAATTATTTATTCATTATTGTTTATTTTTTTATATGTTTGTGAGTATATGATGAATGCTTATGTGATTATTTATTATTATTACTGATATATTTAATTATTAATATTAATCTTATTCATGCTTACTAAAATTTATTTATTTGGTTATTTATTTATCTATTTGTTTGTTGTGTGTATGTTATTAGTTATTTGTATTTAATTATGTATTCTGTATTAGATAACTATAATATTATTATTATTCATGATTAATTAAAATTAACTATTTATTTATTTATTTATTTACTGAATGATTATGTATTTATTTATTTAATTATTTATAAATTTACTAACACGAGTATATGTTATATTTACTTTATGATGAGTGTTATTAATACTTTATGATTAGAGTATTGTTATTTTCATATATTTATTATTTATCTATTTATTCATAAGTGTATTTATTTATTTATTTATTATTTTTTATTAGTTATTTCATTAATTATGTCTTGGTTTGCATGTTAGATGTTTAGTTGTAGGTTTATTTAGCATTGTTTTTTTATTATGTTGTATTGATGATGTGAACACATACCACGAACATCTATCATATAGAAATATCAGTATTTTACTTAGAAGTGGGTTTCAATGTCAGTATCATATAGAAATGTGCCGATGCACTTGGAGTATGGACCACAGGTCCGTTAGGACTCTTCTCACTTTTTATCGTTATAGTCTATTGCACATTTGATTTCTTGTTCACAGGACGTGTTAAGTGGTTATTTTATCAGACCCTACTCAACAAGGAGCATTTAGATGTACTTTACTTCCTTGATTAATAACCCTTGAGGATGAGATCCTACAAGTTTGAATTTGAAAATAAGATCCACCGCAAGTTGCCTTCAGGCCTATTATATAAATCTCTTCCCATGCCTATATATGATTTTCTCAAGTTTTTTGGTGATAAGTGAGACAAGGGAAAATCGACAACCGTGCTACACGAGCGGGCGTGTGCCATTCGAAGCAGGCTATTGATTGGTGAGCGGGTCGTTCCATTCAAGAGAGATCCTGACAACTCCACCTTTGAGTTCCTCATACCCAGAGAAGTGTAGAAGATTATGGGTACTGCAATGCAGAGCATGTTTATACTTTGTGGCTTCAAAGGGTACTTAAGGCACATGCTTGAGAGTACTCGACCTTTGTGATCAAGGCTAGGAGTGGTATGGAGGATGTAGAGGGCTAAAGGAAATAGGAAAAGAAATTGATTTTCCAACGTAAGGGATAGTTTTAAAAGTTGTCGAGGCATGAGATGAGTAAGAACGGGATGCTGTCGAGCCAAGGGTGATGGCTCATAATTAGCGCCTTTATAAGAGATTCTATGAAGAAGTATATGAATGATTTTATTTAATACCTCTGCTTGTTTGACTATTAGTTATTTTTGTACCAGTAACACTCATTACTGACATTTTTCCTATTATATATATAGGTATTGCGATCCATAGTCGACTTTGATGGGAGGACAAATAAATGCTACACACACTTTAGCTCAATGCAATTGTATTCTTTCATACTTTTATTTATATTTGATGAGTTTTCATACATTTAGCAATGTCTTTCATTCTCTTGATGCCAAGCGAGTTATTTCCATCTATATTATTGATCAAGTTTTATAGACTAGCAGCTTCAGACATGACTCGACTCAATTGTAACATTTCTAATTCGGTTCTTAGGTGAACCAAATTCGAGGTGTCATAGTTTTGATATCAGAGTCATATCTTAGTCGATAGCCATGTGTGTGGAGCTATCCTTAGCCAAGTTGACAGGTATTATTTCCTTGGGTCTTTTCTTAGGATTTCAAATTGTGTGCTCAATTAGATCTGAGTAGTGTACATTTTAGTGTTAACGGTTAGAGAAGTTATGAGACAGATATGAGATCATGATTATAGTAAATGCCAGCATGGATCTCACAGGCATATTATGATAAGCTAAGACACTTGCCCTTTCCTTTTACTCTACTACAAATTCGGATGACTTAGAGTGTCCACATGTTCAGTTAGCTAAGGTTGAGTTGGATGGTGATCATGAGTACCTAGAACTTTGACAACTTGTCACCACGCTAGTCCTTCCTTTGGACATGGTGTATATTGTGAGACAGAGTTATAAGAGATGACACCAATAGGGAGCTAGGAGTATGAAGACACCCACATAATTGAGTGAAACATGAGCATGAACCATCAAACGCCCTAAATAGATCCATTAGGCATAGTCTGAGGTTTACCTTGGAGAACTTAGACCTTCAAACAGATCCTTGTTGATGGAGGATGTGGTTTTGCCAACAGATCCACTTAAGCAGGTAGATGACTTGAGATGGACCACTTTTAGGAGATAATTGTGGATGAAGATAAGTAGCGAAGTGGATCTATAGTCCCATGGATATTTCATCCCCCCCTCCTTCTTCTAAAAGTGTATGCATGTCCCAACAGTATTATTAGCCAATCTTCACCAGACAGGACATGAACACACCTAGAATGAGTAAGATTGCCTTTGAGTACGGATTTAGATGGTTGGTCATATTTCACTCGATCCACCAGGGCCAGACTAATGATTGCTATTGAGATCTAGTCAGCACTTATGGAAGCAGTCACTCCAAATTTTAGGAGACTAGTGTAGGTTCAGCATTGGTTCAATATTGTACGTGTCACTACTGTGATCCAAACCCCTCTAGATCAGACATGCATGATTGGACAACAAGAACGCAGTTGATAGTAGCTACCTTTGGAGAGACAGACATGTGGAGACCAACAGGCCAAAGACAGTAGTAGGTTCACGATGTATATGATTAGGATCAGGCTTTAGTACCTAGATAACACAACAGTAGTCCGAGTTGCACAACCACCAACCAAATTGCACAACCACTGTCCAAGTTTCATAACCACCGCCCGAATAGCACATTCACTCATCCATGATGCACAACCACCGTCCAAGCTACACAACCACCAACCGTGATGCACCACCACCAACCAAATATGCACAACCATTGTCTGTGATGCACTACCACCATTCGAGTGAGCAATTATTGTGAAAGCAAAGGTTACGTAATTACCTCACCCTACATGAGGACAACTACTTGAGGATGTTCTTAGCCTTGCATAGAGATTGCATGCCACAACATTCAGAGTAGATGAGGGCTAGAGATTGAGGACAAGATATAGCTACGGTAACATCAGTCGGGTAGAGGAAAGTTAGTTGCACTAGAATTGTTCTGATGTGATGGCAAAAGATCAACTTCACCAGCCATCTTGCATAACATTGACTTGACCTGATGTAAAACCCACGATTCAAGTCAGGGTTTTATAGTCTGAATCGGTCGGCTCGATCGTTAATTTCGGTCGGGTCAATTTCAAAACACACATACTGAGCCAAGGGCAGTCTTGTGTTATGAATAATGAGAGTCATGTGTGCCCAAGTATATGATGATATCACCAGTAAGACAATAGTAAAATGAGTTATTAGAATATATGAGAGCATGCCAGATATTTCTTAATTTATTTTAATTAAATCGTAGAATTATTTTTAGGCCAAATAACGTATTAGGACACATTATAGGCAGTTTGGGTGGGTTATTAGTTATAGAGCATTTTATTGATGTGTATTATGTTTTATGGGATTTTTCCTTTTTTTTGGGATTTTTTTAAAAATTATTACGAGTTAGTATTATTTTTGACTCAAGTCAGAGTTGGGTCAAGTTTTAATTACGAGACGACCATTCATTTTCTTAGACGACCATTTCTTTTTCTAAACAACCATTCGTTTTCTTAAACGACCATTCATTTTTCTCTGATATCTATATATTTCACACTTCTGTCATTCAGTCGCCATCATCCTTCTCACCCAACTTCTTCTTCTTTTCTTTCTTCCTTTTTCTCGCAATCCTCACTCGAGCAAGCCATCGCCATGTGACTAATTATTAAGTATAGAATTTTATTTGATTTAATTATTTAAAATTGAGAACTATTACCACAACATGCTAGGATTGATTAATTGTTGTGATAAATGTCTGATTGTGAATGAAATGATGATTTGCATGATTTGATCAATAATTAGTGATCTAATTAAGTAAATTAAATTTAAGCATGCTAATTGACTGCAACGTAACTTAGAAAATGTAATAAAATTGGGATGAATTGGATTATATATTTTTATATTGATTGTTTGAATATTGTTAGATGATGATTGCATTATATGTGTGAAATTCATGATGAGTTTGATGCATCATTTAGTTAGTGGGTGTTAGCTTCTAGATTTGATGTGCAGGTACGGAGTAGGAGCTTGCCGCCTAGGCATGTGGAGACGCTTGGAGCTTCTACCAAGTCCGTTTAGGACTTGCCCTGATTTATTGCTCTATTTTATTGTGATTTATTTTCATAGATTGTAGGATGAGTTGAGTGGTGTTTTATTGGATCCCACATAACCCAGGTCATTTAATCGATCGATCTTTTCGTTTAATAACCGTCGAGGATGAGATCCCTTGAGTCGTAGTTGTGGGTGCCTCATCAAAATTCTAGGTCCATATAATTACTTGAAATGTTATATATTTCAATTTTGGAGTTTTGGTTGGCCTCAGTCCACATTCGATCACTGTGCGCCGAGCGCAACCGGGGTCAAATAATTGGCTCAGTCCGACACAGGGCAACACCCTTAAAATTCTTTGAAAGATTAAATACCTGCCCCTATGCTGAAAGGGGTGACAGTGCTCAATGGCGCAAGATGGCTCATTATGCACTTGTGATACTGAGAGGGTGAGTTGATGGCAAATATCGGTAACTACTGGCCAAGGGCCACGTAGTGCGTGAGCGCATACATGGGATTGTAGCATAGGCTCATAATTACTAAAAGACGTAATTTTCTAGGACTAAAATTCCTACGTTGGGGAGATTGTAAAACCCTGAATATATATATATATATATATATATATATATATATATATAATAATTAGGTTATTTTATTTATAGTTTTGTAAATCTTAGAACGAACCATAAATATTATTTAATTAAATTAATTCTTGGGAAAATCAATATTATAAATTATCAATTATGACCTTTAGCATATCAGTACAATGATATTTATGGATGGTTTTAAAATAAGTTTTATTTTTTGAATCTTTAGGATTTAACACTCATTCATGTTTACTTAATAATTAGTTTTTTACTTTTCATTATTACACTAATGGTTGTATTTAATTTAGTTATGTGTGATTACGTTATTTTGTATAAAATGTAATGTAATGACTTCTTGAATTCTACACATATTTTTCTATATAAAGGAGAATTCTGTTCATGGTAAATGAGACATCAACTTGAGAGTTTGTGAGCACGTTCAAAGGGAAGACTTTAGAGAATTTTTATTCATATTAGGAGCGTGTGCCGTAGTTGCCAGTGCCTCATCAAAATTCTAGGTCCATAAAATTACTTGAAATGTTATATAATTTGATTTGGGAGTCTTGGTTGGCCTGAGCCCACATTCGATCACCATGCACCGAGCGCAACCGAGGTCAAAGAATTGGCTTAGTCTGACACATGGTAGTACCCTTAAAATTTGTTGAAAGATTAAATACTTGCCCCCATGCCAAAAGGGGCAACAGGGCGCAGTGGCGCAAGACTGCTCATTATGCACTTGTGACACTGAGAGGGTGAGTCAATGGAAAATATTGGTATCAACAGGCCGAGGGCCACGTAGTGTGTGTGCGCATACATGAGATTGTAGCTAGATGGGTGGCAACCTACCCATCATATTAAGAGCTCAACATAGGCTCATAATTACTAAAAGACGTAATTTAGATGTTGTAGAATATATTAATTATTTCATGTAATTATATGACTTAGTATTTTTATCACTAATGCGGAATTGCCTCCATAGGTAGGAGCATGGAAGGATGGGTAGAGTCGAGATAGTTGGAGGACTCTCTTAATGGACTATTTTTTTTCTAGATTGTTTGCATGACAGTGGCATTTCGGTTTGGTTCATGGGCTTAGATTATTCCGAGCATTTTTATATTAAATTTATTGTTATAGATTTATTTAAAAATTTTATAAATTAATAGAAAATTAATTATGAGACACTTAGTTTCATATAGTAACACTTAGCTTGTAGCTCGAAACGAGCAGGTCGTTATAGTTTTTTAGAGCTGTGTTTCCCACGGAACCATCCAAATCAATCCTCACTTTGTTGAAAGTCTAAAAGTTCACTATCCCAAGGGTAAAATTTTTTTTATATAAGTCTTGACCATTATTTTATAGATTGGGAACAGGTTGTAAGTCGAATGGCAAATTAAAAGGGTACCTTTAGAGGGAATGTAAGACAACGAGGTATCCTGTAGGTAATATATTTATGAAGACATATCTTTAGCATATTAACAAGTTTCTATTGAGTTAGAGGACATTCTAGGTTAGGTTAATTATAGCATAACACTGGTATGGGATGGTGTGCCACTTGTGTGTCATGTTAGGTGCACGTGACACTTAGCCAATGAGCGTATATGGGACACCTTTACAATCAAAGGTGTTATCTAGGTAGTATGAGTGGTATGGGACACTTGTGTGATATGAATAACAGTGTCATGGGACAGTGTGCTCCACAGGGTTTTACAATCCTATAAAGACCTGCCCGTTCCGAGCCACGAGCTAAGTATTACTATATAAAACTAAATGTCTCATAAATTAATTTTCTATTAATTTTAATGATTTTAAATAAATTCATAATAATAAATTTAATGTACAAATACTCAGAATAATCTAAGCCCCATGAACTGAATTAAAATCCCACTACCATGCAAACAATCTAGAGAAGTAATAGTCTAATAATAAAGTTCTCCAGCTGTCCCGACTTTACCCATCCTTCCAAAGACGGACCTGGATAGAAATTTTTAAGGTGCTACCCCGTGTCGGGACTCCCACATAAGAATATATAATATTTCGAGTAATTATAAGAATCTGGAATTTTTATGAGACACCCGCAACTATGACACATGATCCTAATATGATTTGAAATTTCTCTAAAGCCAAATGTCCTCACAAACAATCCAGAGGATGTTTAATTTAACAACAAAACTCTCCTTTTGTAAAAGAATATGTGTGGAATTCAAGAAGTCACTATATTAAATTTTATAAATATGTGTGAATTTCAAAAAGTCATTGGTGTGATAACCTAAAGTAAAAATGTAATTATTAAGTTCATACGAATGGTGTTAAATGCTAAAAATATTATAAATATCATTATACCGATATGCTAAATGTCAAAATCGATAATTTATAATATTATTTTTTAAGAATTAATTTAATTAAATAATATTTACGATTCGTTCTAAGATTTACAAAACCCTAAATAAAATAACCTAATTATTTTTTTCAGGGTTTTACAATCTCCCTAGCTTGGGGATTTTCGTCCTCAAAAATATAATAAGGAGAAATATCAGGGTTTTACAATCTTCCTAGCTTGAGAATTTTCATCCTCCAATATATAATAAGGTCATGAGGAGAAAAATTGGTGTTCTTTTTTCTTGAGTTAAGCATTGCCACCCCATATGCATAGCTAAAGTGGGGCACACTGTCCCATTACACGATTATCCATATCGCATAGGTGTCCCATACCACCCATTGTAACACCCCAAATCCGGTTCACGCTCGTGAACCGAACCGGCATGTTACAGGCCCCGGTTAGGTCGGCTAATGCGAACCTAACTCATGCGGATCCAATCTCGGCGTCTTAAGATGAAGATACGATTCTGTCATGAATGAATGCATGCACAAAATCCTAACATGGCACTACATGAATGACATACAAATTAAATTTCACACCATCACAATTACGAGCAAAATCGATGAAAATTCTGAAGTAAAACTAACAGGGTCTCCCCTAAAAGTGCAATTATGGGCCCACCCTGTCAAAATAATATATATACAAATATATACAGGCATGCATGTAACAATCACACAAAATCTCATTTATAACATATTCATTCTGAAGCTCGGGTCTCAACCCACTACGCTTCTGCTGCTCAACTCTGATCATATTTTGCATTCTATTATCTTGTCTTAGCATTTCATTCACATCATATCATCATGCTCAAACATTTACTCATGTCATTCACAATATAATAACATAATAACACAATATTAAACATTCAGAAATCTAACATGTGTGTGTGCACAAGACCTCATTGCTCCTCCGTCCAAGCTGGCTCCTCCAACTCGTGATTATTACCTACATATAGTATAAGAAACACGTCAGTAACAAGTGTTACTGGTCCGGAAAATAAAATAACTATAACAAACTGGCTATGAGAGCAAACTCTCATCTGAAAGAAAACCATATACTTCCTCAAGAACACTCTGAAGGGCACTACTGAGGAGCCACTGGGCTGCAGACCCGGTAGCATCCCGAACTTACTGCTCTGCTGCTGGTACTGTGCTACTCTCAGCACTTCTTTTTCAGTACTTCTCATGAAACTTTATCCTAAGCCCTCTCCGAACCTCCATATCTCTCCTGGCCTTGAGCACGAAGGCCGAGTACTCTCAGGCAGTCGCCTTTAGTACCCTTTGAACCACAAGTCCGGACATGCGCTGTACTAAACAGTACCCGTAAACCTCCACGTTCTCCGGGTGTGAGGAACTCAAACGCGGAGTTGTCAGGATCCCTCGGGAATGGAACAGTCCGCTGGCACTAATCCAGAGCCCGCTTTGACTGTCACGGCATCCTCTGCATGGTACGTGCAGTCGGTTTCTCCATCTCTCGTCTCACTGAAAACTCGATAAAACTATATATATAGGCCTGGGAAGGGATTTATATAATAGGCCCGAAGGCAACTTGTGGCGGATCTTGTTTTCGAAATCATCCTCGAGGGATCTCATCCTCGAGGGGTTATTAATCCGGAAAATATTCGATTAAATGGCCCGAGTTAAGTGGGATCCGATAAAACGCCACTTAACCCGTCCTGCAAATAATAAAATAAACATACAATGGAAGAGCGTAAAACAAGACGAGTCCTAAACGGACCTGGTAGAAGCTCCAAGCGTGTCATCGCGCCTAGGCGGCAAGCTCCTACTCCGTACCTACACATCAAAACTAAATACTAACGCCCGCTAACTAAATGATGCATCAAACTCGTTATGATTAAACACGCTCACAATACAACATCTACCACAACAATCAACAATTATATAACAATAATTATGAAAGAAATTCTAACTCCTATTCATACCAATCTTATCGTGTTTTTCTAAGTTATGTCGTAATAACTTATCATGCTCTCATTAGATCACTTACTATTTATTCGCAATCACTCAAATCATACAATCATCCCTTTACTCATAATTAGACATTACCCATGACGGTTAATCAAATCTAGCATACTGTGCTAACATTCATCATGACAACTAGTTAATTCTAGCATGCTATGCTAACAATCATATTCAATTTTAAATAACTCAATCGGAGGTAATTATACCTCACGTCGTCGGCAATCGGCGACGGCTAGGGTTCCATCGCGCGTCTCGGAGCTCGAACTCGGCGCTCCTCGGCGTCCGACGTTCGATCGGGCTCCACTGGGTGAGCCCCACAGAAGATCCGGTGGATTCCGGCGAATCCCAGAAATTCCGATTTTTCGGCGGTTTTCCGGCAGCTACTGGCGGTTTTCCGGCGGCTTCCGGTGGTTTTCCGGCGACAATCGCCGGCGGCGTCTACTAGTCGGAAAGGGGTCGTGTTGGGTACCCTCGGAACCGGCTCGGCGAGCCCGACTCATCTATGACCTCAGTGTGGCCAATGGAGGCGGCGGCTCGCCGGAAAATGGTCAAAACAGTGGTGGCGGCGGTGGGCGACTCGATCCGGCCGGGATGGGCGGCGCTGGCCTCCGTTCCGGTCGGGGACAGTCGTGGGTTGGTCGAAGACGTCGAGGTGACCACTCGATCACGGCGGCGACGGTCGCCGGCGGCGGAATCGGCAACGTGACCGCAACGCGGCCGCGGCGTCGCGGCGCGGTTTCCTCGCGTCGCGGCGGTCCGATGGGGCCGGACCTGGTCGGGGCGGCCGGGCGACGCCGTGGCCGGGCTGGGCGGCGTCGATCGGCGGCCAGGCGGCGCCGGCCGTGGCGGCGGTGGCGCGCGAACAGGGGCGGCGCGGCGAGGGTTTGGGCGCGGGGGAAGAAAAGTCGGGGTGAAAATGGGTGGCATCATCGTAAATAATACTTGACTCGTCTCCGGCTCGAGTCAAGTATCATAACTAACTCGTATTAAATCCTAAAAAATTTCATAAAAATTGGGAAAAATCCCGTAAAATCAAACAACACCAAAAAAATTATAATGACATGCTCTAGAACTATCAACCCACCCAAACTGCCCGAACGCGTCCTAACGCGGTAAACGGCCTAATACTAATTCTACGATCCACTATATATAAAAATAATAAAAAAATGACTGGCATACTCTCATATATCTGATAACTCATTCTGTTCTGCTGTATTCATGACGTTATCATCATATATTTGGGTACGCATGACCCTCATAGCTCATACACGTGACCGGCGTCGGCTCGGTACGCGTGTCCTGAAACTGACTCAACTCGAAAAATAATGGTCGACCCGACCGGTTCTGAATATAAAACCCTAACTCGAATCGTGGGTTTTACACCCATACTACCTAGATAACACCTCTGATTGTAAAGGCGTCCCATATACGCTCATTGGCTTAAGCGTCACGTGCACCTAGCATGACACATAAGTGGCACACCCATAATTATTTACCATCTAAAATAATAAAAATTAATTCTATAAAAGATTGATCAATGCGTATAAAAAAGAAATTTTACCCTTGGGTTATTGGACTCTTAGACTTTCAATAAGGTAATGATTGATTTGCATGGTTCCATGGGAAATACAACTTCGATACGACCTGTAAGACCCGCTCGTTCCGAGCCACGAGCCAAGTGTTACTATATGAAACTAAATGTCTCATAAATTAATTTTCTATTATTTTTCAATATTTTAAATAAACCCTTGACTTAAAATGGAATATAATAAAAGCTTAGAATAATATGCTGGGAGGGTGGCCACCCATCCAGCTACAATCCCATCTATGCGTACACATGCTACGTGGCCCTTGGCCAGTAGTTACCGATATTTGCGATTGACTCACCCTCTCGGTATCACAAGTGCATAATGAGCTGTCTTTCGCCACTGTGCCCTATCACCCCTTTCGGCATAGGGGTAGGTATTAATCTTTCAAAGAATTTTAAGGGTACTGCCTCGTGTCAGATTGAGCCAATTCTTTAACCCTGGTTGTGCTCGGTGAATGGTGATCGAATGTACACTCAAGCCGACCAAGACTCCCAAATCGAAATATATAACATTTTAAGTAATCATACGAACCTGGAATTTTGATGAGGCACCCGTAACTATGACACACAATCATAATATAAATAAAACTTCTCTAAAGTCTTCTCTTTAAATGTGCTCACAAACTCTCAAGTTGACGTTTTGTTTATCATCAATAGAATTCTCCTTTATATAGAAAAATAAGTGTGGAATTCAAGAAGTTATTAGATTAAATTTTAGAGAAAAGAACGTAATCACACATAACTATATTAAATATAACCATCAGTGTGATAGTGAAAAGTCAAAAACTAATTATTAACTTAACATGAATGGGTGTTAAATCCTAAAAATTCAATGAACAAAACTCATTTCAAAACCATCAATATATATCATTGTAGTGATATGCTAAAGGTCATAATTGATAATTGATAATATTGATTTTCTCAAGAATTAATTTTATCAAATAATATTTATCGTTTGTTCTATGATTTACAAAATCATAAATAAAATAACTTAATTATATATGTATGTATGTATATATATATATATATATTCGAGGTTTTACAATAATATACCATTACGTTGCCATTTGGGTTGACTCATTACAAATAATATTTGAGCAACCTAGTTCCGTGTTAGATGGTAACAACTTGCTCATTCTGAGCTACGAGCCAAGTGTTACTATACGAAAGTAAGTGTGTCATAAATTACTTTTCTATCAATATTCAATCATTTTAAAATATACAAGCCACGAGCCAAGTGTTATTGTATGAAACTAAGTTTCTCATAAAATAATTTTCTAATAATTTTCAAGATTTTATATAAATTGATAATAATAAATTTAATATTCAAATGCTTTAAATAATCTAAGCCCCATGAACCGAACCAAAATCCCACTGCCATGCAACTAATCTAAAAAAAAATAATAGTCCAATAACAGAGTCCTCTAGCTATCCGCACTCTACCCATGCGTCCATGCTCATACCTGCGGAGGCAATTCCGCGTTAGTGATAAAACACTAAGTAATATAATTATAAGAAATAATTAATATTTTTTACAACATCTGATTTTGAATCTTTTACTGATTATGAGCCTACAATCCCACGTATGTGCACACACCCTACATGGCCATGGCCTCTAGTTATGGATATTTGTCATTGACTCACCCTCTCGATATCACAAGTGCATAATGACTCGTGTTGCGCCACAGCGCCCTGTCACCCCTTTCATATGGGGGTAGGTATTTAGTCTCTTAAGAATTTTAAGGGTGCTACCCTATGTCAGACTAAGCCAATTCTTTAAGCACGATTGCGCTCGGTGCATGGTGATTGAATGTGGGCTTAGGCTTACTAAGACTCCTAAATAAGAATATATAACATTTCGAGTAATTATACGGACCTGGTATTGTGATGAAGAACCCACAACTTTGACACACGATCCTAAGCCTTCCCTTTGAGAATCAAATGTGCTCACAAACTATCCAAACAATATTTTATTTAATATCAATAGAACTCTCCTTTATATAGAGAATATGTGTAGAATTCATTAAGTCACTATATTAAATTTTATTCATATGTGTGGAATTCCAGAAGACACTACATTAAATTTTATAAAAAAGAATGTAATCACAAATAATTATATTAAATACCAACAATTAGTTTGATAATGAAAAGTCAAAAACTTATTATTGACTTAATGTGAATGAATGTTAAATTCCACTCACAACTCTCAATCCCAAAAATTCAATAAAAAAATTTATTTAAAAACATTCATAAATATCATTCTACCATTATAATAAAGGTAAAAATATTGATTCTTGAGAATTAATTTAGTTAAATATTATTTATTGTTCATTCTTAAGATTTACAAAACCCTAAATAAAATAGCCTTATTATTATTATTATTATTATTCGGGGTTTTACAATATCCGCAACTTAAGAATTTTTCGTCCTCGAAAATATAATGGAGAAAAATTGGTATTTTTTTTGGGTTTAAGCATTGTCACTCATATGCATAGCTAAAGTGGGGCACACTGTCCCATGACACTGATATCGCATAGGTGTCCCATACCACCCATACTACCTAGATATCACTTCCGATTGTAAAGGCGTCCAATATACACGCACTGGCTAAGTGTCGCGTGCACCTACCATGACACACAAGTGGCACACCGATAATTACTTACCATCTAAAACAATGAAATTTAATTCTATAAAAAATGATCAATTCTTATATAAACGAATTTTCACCCTTGGGAAATTTGACTCTTAGACTTTCAATAAGGTAATGATTGATTTGCATGGTTTTGTGGGAAACACAGCTCTCATACCAGCCAAGTGTTACTATACGAAACTAAGTGTCTCGTAAATTACTTTTCTATTATTTTTTTTACATTGTTTGTATAGCAGAGGGATTTTGGTTCGGTTAATGGGGCTTAAATTATTCAAGCTTATATTATATTTTAAAATGATTGAAAATTAATAGAAAAGTAATTTACGACACTTAGTTTTATATAATAACACTTAGCTTGTGGTTCAGAACGGGCGGGTTGTTACACCCTTTCGGTGTCATAAGTGCATAATGAGCCATCTTGTGCCACTGTGCCCTATCACCCCTTTCGGCATGAGGGTAGGTATTTAATCTTTTAAGAATTTTAAGGGTGCTGCCCTGTGTCAGGCTAAGCAAATTCTTTAACCCCAATTACGCTCGACGCATGGTGATCGAATGTGGGCTTAGGTCCCAAATGGAAATATATAATATTTTAAGTAATTATACGGACTTGGTATTGTGATGAGGAACCCACAACTATGACACTTGATCCTAAAGCCTTCCCTTTGTTAGTTAAATGTGCTCACAAACTACCAAAAGGATGTTTTAATTAACATCAACAGAACTTTCCTTTATATTAAATACCAACAATTAGTTTAATAATGAAAAGTCAAAAACTTATTATTTACTTAATGTAAATGAATGTTAAATCGTACTCACAACTCCTAATCCCAAAAATTCAAGAAACAAAATTTATTTAAAACCATTCATGAATACCATTGTACCAATATGATAAAGGTCAATATAGAATCTTAAGAATTAATTTAGTTAAATATTACTTATGGTTCGTTCTTAAGATTTACAAAACCCTAAATAAAAAAACCTAATTATTATTATTATTATATTTCTAGGTTGTTTGCATGACAGTTGGATTTTGGTTCGGTTCATGAGGCTTATATTATTCCGAGCATTCGTATATTAAATTTATTGTTATGGATTTATTTAAAATCTTGAAAATTAATTTATGAGATACTTAGTTTTATATAGTAACATTTGGCTAGCGGCTCGGAAGGGTGGGTCGTTACAGGTGGTAGCAGAGCCTCTAACCATAAATATTACCTGTAATGACCCGCCCGTTCTGAGCCACGAGCCAAAATACTCATAAATTAATTTTCTATTAATTTTAAAAATTTTCAATAAATCTAAAAAATATATTTAATATATAAATACTCGGAATAATTTAAGCCCCATAAACCGAACCAAAATACCACTTCCATGCAAACAATCTAAAAAAAAGCCCAATAATAGAGTCTTTTAGTTGTCCCGACTCTACCCATCCTTCCATATTTATAACTACGGAAGCAATTCTGCGTTAGTGATAAAAACAGTAAGTTATATAATTACAAAAATAATTAATATATTCTACAATATCTAAATTATGCCTTTTAGTGATTATGAGCCAATGCTGAGCTCTTAATATGCTAGAAGGGTGGTTGCCTATCTGGCTACAATCCCATGTACGCGCATACATGCTACGTGGCCCTCAGCCTGTAGTTACCGATATTTGTCATTGACTTAACCTCTTAGTATCACAAGTGCATAATGAGCTATCATGCGCCACTGCGCCCTGTCACGCCTTTCCGCATGGGGTAGGTATTTAATTTTTCAAAAATTTTAAGGTGCCGCCCTATGTCAGACTAAGCCAATTCTTTGACCCTGGTTGCGCTCGGTGCATGGTGATCGAATGTGAACTTAGGCGACATAAGACTCCCAAATCGAAATATATAACATTTAAAGTAATTATACGGACTTGGAATTGTGATGAGGAACCCGCAAATATGACGATCCTCAAAGCCTTCTATTTGTGAGTCAAATGTGCTCACAAACTATTTTGAGGATGTTTTAGTTAACATCAATAGAACTCTCCTTTATATAGAAGAATATTTTTAGAATTTAAAAAGTCACGATATTAAATTTTATTTATATGTGTGGAATTCAAGAAGGTACTATGTTAAATTTTATAGAAATGAACGTAATTAGTCATAATTATATCTTTCATTGTACCGATATGTTCAAGGTCATAATCGTTAATTTATAATATTGTGGTTTTTTTAAGAATTAATGTAATTAAATAATATTTATGGTTTGTTGTAAAATTTAAAAAACCCTAAATAAAATAACTTAATTATTTTTTTTGGGTTTACAATCTCCTTAGCTTAGGAATTTTCGTCCTCGAAAATATAATAGAGTATGAGAAAAATTGGTTTTTTTTCGTGATTTAAGCATTGCCACTCATCAGCATAGCTAAAGTGGGGCACACTGTCCCATGACATTGTTATCTATATCCAACAAGTGTCCCATACCACCGATACTACCTAGATAACACCTCTGATTGTAAATGCGTCCAATGTACGCTCATTGGTTTAGGTGTCACGTGTACCTTGCATGACACATAAGTGGCACACCTATAATTATTTACAATATAAAATAATGAGAATTAATTTTATAAAAGAATGATCAATTCTTATATAAAAAATTTTATCCTTGGGACAGTGGACTCGTAGACTTTCAACAAGGAAAAGATCGATTTGCATGGTTCTGTGGGAAACAAAGCTCTGATACCACCTGTAATGACCCACCCATTTTGAGCCACGAGCCAAGTGTTACTATATAAAACTAAGTGTCTCATAAATTCATTTTCTATTAATTTTCAATATTTTAAATAAATCCACAACAATAAATTTAATATATAAATTCTCAGAATAATCTAAGCCCCATGAACCGTACCAAAATATCATTGCCATGCAAACAATCTAAAAAAAAAAAGTCTAATAATAGAGTCCTTCAGTTGTCCTGACTCTACCTATCCTTCTATACTCATACGTGCGGAGGCAATTCTGCGTTACTGATAAAAACACTAATTCATATAATTGCAAGAAATAATTAATATATTCCCCAACATCTGAATTACGTTTTTTAGTGATTATGAGCCTATGCTGAGCTTTTAATATGTTAGGAGGGTAGCCGCCATGTAACGCCCCAATTTCAGTTCACTTAAGAACCGAATAAAAAAGTTACGATCGAATCGAGTTACGTTTAAAGTTGTCGATCGGTACAACTCGATCGATTAAATAGATCGAAACAACCCTCTTGGTGTCATAAGAATGGAAGACATTATAAAATAAGCATTAAAACACATCAAATATAAGTAAAAGTAAGAAAAGAAATATATGCGTTGAGCTCAAGTGTGTGTATCGTTTATCTGTTCTCTCGCCAAAGTCAACTCAGGATTTGCAATACCTATATATTTTATATGAAAACCGTCAGTAACGAATGTTACTGGTCTGAAAAAATAAATAATACAATCTGGCAAATGGGTATTCCATTACCCATGAAAACTTATAAAACTTCAAGATAGTCTCACACGGGCAGTAAACAAATATACTTAAGCAATTGCTGGCTCGCATGCACGACTTATAATCATATTCATAGATACATACAACGCTTACACCCTCACACCTTCCATATCACCCGCCACGGTACTCCATTGGCAAAAGGAACAGTTAAGTTAGTGTCACAAATTCTAAAAATGTGCTGCATTACGCAGTACTATCATACACCGCACTACCTCATAGTTTGAAGGAGTACTAGTGCCATTCATACATATCTCCATACCGCTTACTCTCTTATTCGTGAAATCTATAAAAAATGCGCATATTTATATAATAGGCTTAGGAAAGAGGTTAATATCATAAATTTCTGGAGCTTCGGTTCGAAAACCAACAAGGGATCACATCCTTGTAGTTTTATTAAACATGTGTAGAAAACAAGGCTAAATGGCCCGACATCGGAAGGATTTGATAAAATGCCGCCGATGTCGTCCTACATGGGTAAATATTGTATACTTTAAACTCTTAACACCCGTCGCAGCGCTTAGTACCCATTTGGAATTTTCAGGGTATGTCATGCATCATAATGGTTTCAGATCACCATATTGTGCCCCTGTGGGCCTAGCTTGATTGTGTTCAAAGTTTTCAACCCATTTAACTTTCTTGCCTCGATTCAAACCTATAGAGTCACTTTTTGGACTGGAGTCAGTTTTGACTTTAGACGGTCTCGATCCTAGCTTTCTATCCATATATATATTAAACATACCCATAGGTAGGTCCCACTTGATTACGAGTTAGCGGACATTCTAATTGTGCCACATGGCAAGATCTGAGCTGTCTACATTAGCCTTGCCTTCACCATGTTATATATCTAGAGATTTTTCTCAATTTGAGATGGACACCCTTTAGCGCTGCCATAACTTCGGCTCGCAGCCGGTGAGTTTCAACCTTGCCCCTAGCCACTGGATCGGTACAGCCGTGACTACCTCGCGGCAAGCTATCAATCCATACCCATGATCGCCACCAACGCCGTCATTGTTGCCATCGCCGCTACCCATTCGGGCCATTTTCCGGCACCAGCGAATGTCCTCTGGTGAAGCCGACGACCCCGATAGCTTCCCCTAGCCGAGATCTACAATTTGAGACCAACACCGAACTACCTTGCACAGCGGCATCTTGGTCATTCCCAGCAGTTTTCCAGCCAACCACCGGCTGGACACCACCTACCGTCAGCCCAGATAGCTTCATCTCGTCGAGGCCGACATTTTGAGACCACCCACGACCACCAACGTGGCTACGATCGCCGCTGGTAATGTCGCCGCACCCGGCAACAATCTGCCTTGTTCATGCTATTTTCCGACCAGCTAGTGGCCGGACTCCGCCGATCGTCACCACTTGTAGCTTCACCTTTACGCCCCTTGCCGATCCTGACCGGTGGTGACCACATCCGTGCTGCCGTCAATGTTTTTTGGCGAAAAGCACTGTCGACCCTGTCCAGCCCGTTTACTTGGTTCACGTTCGCCTACTTGCGCTCCCGTCTGCCTACCTGCGTTCCCGTCCACCTACCAGCATTCTCTTTGCCTGGTCATGCCCGAGTCCGCCAACGCATGTCTATGTTTGTGTCCATCAGCCTATCCGACCAAGACTAGCAATTTATTAAGCCCAGACCATGTTGGCTTAGCCCAATTTGGTCTGGTTCAGCTTGGTTTGGTCTGGTTCAACTCATTTTCGGACCGTTTTCTTTCATTCTTGCACTATTTTCGGTAATTTGAAAACCTCTGTATTAGATTAGATGCATATTCACATGATTCAGCTTGTTTGGGTCTTATAATTATTTTTCTTTATTTATTGTCTTATTTATTTATTTATCTATTCATTATTATTCATTTCATATAATTCATGTATTTATTGACTATAATGCAAGTTATATGATTACTTATTATTATTAATTTTATATTTACTTACGAATTTTATTTGTATTTATGTTTATCAAATTGTGTGTGTGTGTATATATATACATA